>VWPU01006261.1:0-70879 GCA_013398955.1 Callaeas wilsoni
GGGGTGTGAGTGTGGCTGACATGGCACAAAGCGAAGGGCCAGTGCCCAGGCAGAAGCCGTGGTGGCCCCGAGGAGCGTTGGAGTGTGGCCGGCCGGGCTGAGCAGGCAGACCTTGAGAAGTCTTCTAGTGCTGAGGTGGGGAGAACATGGGGGTGGTTTACTGTCTCTCTGTAGAGAGGTCTGAGACTTCATCAGGAGGAGGGTGTCCGTGTTTAAATAAAGTGTCACCACCCGCATACCCTTCTAAGTGCAAGGAGCTAGAAATCCCAAATTCCCTCTCAGATGCGTATTGGATCAGATCTCTGTGGGTGCTGGAAACAAACAGTAACTTCAAGGTGTTCTGATCCCACCGATGTTATCTGACAGTGAGCAGGGGGTGACACTTTTTCTGCCATCCCAAAACAGTTAATTGGCACATCCATCCCGTGCAAGGGCACTGGCAGGTGGGGGAGAGCGTGTGCTCTACCACAATTTTTTCTGCACAAGTTCCTTTTGATGACGTTTTTACTCCAAGCTCAGAGCTTTGTGCCTGTCAGAAGGGAACAGTGCAGATGGACATGTTGGGCTCCAGACACGATGCTCCATTGCTGTTGGCTGACTGACATGTCCCTTGGGATTCTGCAGCTTGTTAAATCATCTCACAAAGGAGAAGGGGGAGGGAAAGCCCCGTGCGAGGTTGCCAGCTGTAGCCAGCTCTGTGCTGCAGCATCAGCTGCTCGGTGGTTTTGATCAGGAATTTGTGGCTGCCCAGGGTTTCCTTCTATTTCTCTGGAAGTGCTCAATGGAAGGAAGGCCAAGGGAAAGTCTGGCACCTTTCTAAGGAATTGTGCTTCAGTGGAACCTGACAGCCTGCACCATCTACATGTGTCCTGCTAGTTTTCCCTGCCTCTTATTTATTTTTTTAATATTGTATTTTCTTTCACTTAGTGGCATCTTCTCCAGTGCTGTGAGAACAGAGCTAAGCTGCACATGGATAGTGGGGAATGTTTACCTGAGCAGTGCTCTGGTTCCTGTTTGCACTTCTGGGATATTGGTTTATGACATTGGTAATGCTACTCAGTTCATTGAATTTCTGCAGGAATGTTTTGGTTCCTTTTGTTCCCATTCCTCAAAACCCCATCTAGTCAGATAAAAAAGAAGAGAATGGGCCACAAAATCAGTGTTTAGTAAACCTCAGTGACAGATTTGTCAGCATTTGGCAAATGTTGTCAAATCTCTGTCCTCTTTTAGGGGTCACTTTCCCACCTTGAATGAGCCCAGCAGCTCCAGGACTTCATGTCAAACCCTCCCATCTTCATGCTGGGTGGCTGCCTTCCCTTTTTCCCTGCTCTTTCCCTTCCATCATGCTGCCTTTGGACAGGGTGTGGACCAGGGGGCTGCTCCTGCTGCACATATCAGACCCCAGAGCTCCTGGACCCCTCCCAAAGACACTGCTTGTCTTTCTCTGACTCGATGGCTGACCCTTTTTGCTCTTCTCCCGACAGAGCTCATTTGCTCTGGCCCTGAGGTCAGAGCCAGCGCTGGAGCCTGTGTTGTGGGGCTGCTCCTGCTCCATGGCCTGTCATCAGCTGGGAATGCTCCTTAATGGGAGCGGGCTGCAAAGTGCCTGTAATGCTTTTAAGAATAAAGGGCAGCATATGCACTCAAACCAGACCTGTATTTTTCCTGTCCTGCAGCTCTTTATTTGCCCCTGCTCGGAGGGATTCTCTGATGTAGCACACGCTGCACGCCTGACCCGGCCTTTCTGTCCCCACTGCCACCCCCCACCATACATTAAGTTTAAATAAATGTATTTTCACTGCCAGGAGCCATCCATAAGGTTAGGGCTGGCCTCTTCCTAGTGGGGGGTTTTATCTTGGATGGACACATTTCTATTAGTGAAGCCAACCCTGTCTGGTTCCTTTCTAGTGTGACTGCAAGCCCAGGAGTTAAACGTGTGGTTGTCATGGGTCTGTGCCAACCCAAAGCAGCCTCCCCTGGAAATGAGGAGTGGGAAATGGCAGGCTGGTTCTGAGGGAAGCAGATGAGCTCACCTTCTGCCTCTCAGCTCCTAAACTGATCCTTCACAGGCAAACCCATGCAGGTTTCCTGCTCCTGACCACCCACTGCACCTGAGGAGCCAAAGGCTCTGCTCCTTTCCATGGGAGAAGGGATCATTTGGCCATCAGAGGATTGGTTGTTGCACAGAGTTGCTCCACTGGTGGAAATGCTGGTTTCTCACAGCACCCTTACACTGTCTGAACTGTCTGTAGGTGTTGGGCAATGAGGCTGGAGCTGTTGGCAATTGTTGTTGAGAGCTGTTGCTTCACTCAGAATGAGCTGGTGAAGTGGGAGCTTGAGGTCTGGCTCTGTGCGGAGGACCAGGCGTGGCTCTGACTGCTGCGGTGTGTCAGTCAAAGTGGACTGAACCTGAGGATTTTCACGGGAATCCCTGGTCAATGACTCTGCTGGGAGCAGGTCTGATTACAGAGCCTGGGCTTGTCAGCTCCTGCTGGCTGTGGTGGTGTGTGATGTCAGCTGGGTCACTTCTGTGTCCTGCCTTTATTATGGTCCCTGCTTTTCCCTGTCCATTCTGGCATCTTGTACTTGAGCTCTTGGCCCTTTGGCTTTGAGGAAAATCTCCCTGCTTTTCTTACAGCAAATTGAAATCTGGGCTGAGAAGATGAGGCGTGCAGAAGCGGAAGCTCATGGCTTTGGCTTCCTCTGCAGCCACTCCAATAGCTGGAATCTGACCAGCTGCTCTCCTTTGGCTTTCCCAAAACCTGCCAAGAGGGGCTGAGAGTCCCTTGCCCCTGCAATACTCTGCTTTAATCTTCTCCAGCCTTGCATCAGCCATTTGTTTATAAAAGCTGCTGTAGTACCTGGTGGTTGGAGTGCGTAAGAGGCGGGGTCCCCACTCTGTTGGGAGTCCTGCCATGCCAAACCCTTCCCGCTGCTGAGGGGGCTGCAGCAGTGCTTTCCTCACACTTCAGAAAAACATAAGCAGCTTCCTAACCCTGAGGCCTTGCCCAAAGCCTTTGGGTTGTTTGTGTTCCCTCTGTAAGCAGGAAATACCAAGCGAGCAAGCGAGGGTCGCGTTTGGTTGCAGGAATCCAGCGGTTGTATGGATGCCGATGGCTGGGATGTGTGACTGACCTGCTGCGGTGGCCTCTGGGCAATGGACTCGAGGGAATCCGCCTCCAGCCCTCACTGCCCTCCTGACGCTTTGTCTCTAAGGCTTTGAGCGAAGTACACAAACATCTGGGGCCAGCGCTCAGCTGCTGTAAACTTCCTGGTGACTTCGGGCCAAGCCACTCGTGTTTGCTGGTGTCTCATCGTGCTTTTTGTCTTTGGTGTTGGGTGTGTAAATGCACGGGGTCCGACGGCCTCTGCTCTGCACAAGCACCCCGAGCTCTCCTGGTGCTTCCTTAGCCCGTGTTAGTGAGACCAGAAACTGGCCCCAAAGATTCATCATTTGAGCTGAAAACACCATGTTGTTCTCTAGGGTTGGCCCTGCCTTAGCTCCCTGCCTGGGGTGGTTTTGTGAGCAAAGTTACTGCAGTTGGGAAGAAAGAAATGGAAAAGTGAGAGGACAAATATGGTCCTGTTTAAAGGAACTTTGGGGTTTTACTGTGACCTAAAGCATGTGCTTTATTCAGCAGTTTTCACAAGCAGGAAGCTTTATTTAAGGATTACAGCACTTGCTGAATCATGGAGCAAGAGAAAACTGAGCACAAGAAATAGTTTAAATGGAACAGATTTTGCTGTTTTCAGAACTTTCCTGATGTCCTCAATGTTCGGTCTTAATTGTCTTAAGCAGCTGCCATCAGGAGCATCTTTGGATGCTGCCCTGCTGCAGCAAAGGGCAGGTGAGACCTGGATAATCCTTTGAGAACAAGGGACCACAGGGTAAAAGCAGCCCCCCCTCTTTGACGTGAAGGGATTTTGGGGGATTGGGGGAGAAAAGATATCAAAAAGCAGCAGTGGTCAAATTGGCTCCAGACCTTTACTGGGGACTTGTATTTACAGCATTCTCCTGCCTGTGCCGGGATTGGGGTTTCTGTTTAATCAGAAACAGCCCAAAGTCAGAGAGTTCTGGGTTTTGTGCTCTGCTTTTCTCAACGCCCTGTTTCCATACCTCAGGAGAACTGTATGGCCTTTCTGGCAGAGCTGAAGAGGAAGAGGAGGGAAGGGAGTGATGTAGTTTGCTGCAGTCCCCACATCTAAATATAAATAGTTCTCCTCTTGGATTCTTCCAGTCTGATCTTCTGGGTGATTTGACCTTTCTTTGATAAAAGCTTTCTTTATTTGCAGGAATAAAAAGGCAAAGGGGAGGAGAGGACACAACAGAGGTTTTTTAAAAATATCTTTAGATCCTGGCGGTTGGTTTCTGCAGCACCCAATGCTCTCTGCTGGGCCAGCTCCCTCCTGGGCTCCAGCTTTTCTCCTCCTCTGAGCTCCTTGAACAAACTTTGCATTTTACTCTAAAGCATTGACCTGAAGATTTCTAAGGAAGTGTTTTATCACGGGGACGCCACGCTCCGATGGGGACGGATGCCCCAGGCTCCGGTCCCCAGCCCTGCCCACTGCACCACTGACCCTGGTTTTCCTCGTTTCATAACTTCGGCTGAAAGAAACATTTGTGTTAATTGCTGCTATTTTTTCATGTGTTCACCCTCAAGCAGTTTGAGCTCAGCTTCCAAACACGGCTCAGTTTAATGTGTAAAACCACTGGACTCTGGCACTGCCCAGGTTACAGCCCAAGCAAAGGCAGCACAGGTGCAGTGTTAGAAGTGCTCTAGACTGCACACAAGGCTTTCTGGCACTAGTTCTAACCATTAATTGCCACTTTAAATCCAGCAATAAATTATTTGGGCAACCACACTGCAAGAGCCCACTGCCAGGAACAAACCAGAGCTGAGCACTACTCAGTCCCCTTCATGCTTCAGGACTGCAGAGCTGGATCGGGCAGGGCACTCCTGCACACACTCTGAGTGGGGATTTTTGGTGTCTTGCTGACCTTCTGGATGTAGTTTAAGCCATCATCGTGTGAGCAATGTTGTCAGTGCTGGAGGTGCACTGCATGTGTGTATTGATCTGCCGTTTGCTCCTGGAGCACAGGGTGGTGTGTGGCGTGCAGGGTGCCTCAGGATAAGCCTCTGATCCTTTGCAAATTGGATTTTGTGGCTCACTTGCCTGTCCTCTTGGATGAAGTTTCCCCTTAGCTGCCTCTCCTCTAGCAGAGCTCGAGTCCGTCTCAGGACTGCAAAGTCTTTTATAATGCTCTGCAGATCGGGAGTCACTTGGAAGGGACAGGGACAGATTTTCCATTTCCCACTGGAACATGCTCCAGAGTGAGCCTGCTGCTTCCTTCCCTTCTGTAGTTCCACTCGGTCTGCATGAGATTCCCGTTGGTTTGGTTTGGTGCCTTTCCTGCTGTGTGGCACTGAGGTGCTCCTGGCTAGCAGCCCCTCAGTGATGACTGCTGTTTTAGAAAGCCTCTGGGCCACTTGAGTTGTTGTGATTTCATGCTGGGGAGGAAATGGATTGTTCAGAAATGGCCAGCTTCAAACAGAGCCACAGCTGGCTGATTTTAAACCAGTTCAGCTGGGGATCAGAGGGTGCTGTTAAGTTTTACCCCCAGAGAAAACAAAGCAGGAAAATGTACCACATTTGCACAAGTGGCATCATCAGGGCTTGTAAAAAGCCCCGTGTAATTCCTAAAAGGATGGTGTGTGAAACAGGCCAGCACACACAGATAACGGGTTGTATTGGAGAGGGCCATTGTCAGGAAAGGTGAACAGTTCCAGTTTGCTTTTAAGAATGTACTGGTTTGAGTTTCATGCCTGTTCTGGGGGAGGGTGGTGGCCCTGGTGAGGGACAGCAGACTCCTTTCACAACGAGCTCAGGAGCAGCACTGGTCTCTTACTTGTGCTATTCTGTGCTGATGTGAACAGGACACCCTCCAGGGATTGGGGAGGAGTAATCCTTGCCAGGGTTAATACTTAAAGCTGTGCTGCTTGACTTTTGAGCAAGGGAGGGAAGTTAATGCTCTCGGAAGTGCTGGGAGACCACCTACTCTTTGGTACAGACTGCCAGCAGCTGACAGATGGAAGTGATTTTGGGACAGTGAGAAGTCAGTATGGAACCACAGTGGTGACCAAGAGCAGACTCTATCCCACAGTCTTTGACTTACACCCACCCCTTGTGACTCTTGCTGTGGAGAAGGACAGTTTCCCAGAGCCATCAGAATTCTTCTGTGGGGTGTGAATTAGCAGTTGGTCGATGGTTTGCTGTCTCTTGTGGTTCAGTCTAATAGACACGTGTTCAGCTGAAGATGCTTTTTGGCAAGGCTGGCTGAAGGATGTGTGGCGGTGGGAGCTCCGATTGGAAAGCAGCAGGGTGAGGTGAAGCAGAGGAGTGATTCCATGTGCTGGTGCGTGCTGACACACTGAGCCCTCTGCTCGATGCTGTGCTCTGCTCTCCCTGGGACTGCCCCTAACCACAGCTGTCAGATACCTGCCTTGGTGGGAGAGCTCTGCTGACTCTGCCCTTGCCCTGTCCCTGTTTGGTGTTTGCCTAAGTGTTCCCTGTCCTTTTTTTGTCTTGCAGCATCTGGAGAGGGCCAAACGTGAACTGCGTTGACAGTACTGGATACACCCCGCTGCACCACGCTGCTTTGAATGGCCATAAGTGAGTCCTGTTCCCATGCCTTGGGTCGCAGGGGGTGGGTGCTTTGTGCTTCCTTGGCCACCACTGAGTGCTTCAGTCACCAGCCGAGGCACTGGTGCAGCACTACTCCATCTTCAGGGGAAGTGGAGAATGTCAGTGCTTTGGCTGCTGCTCGGTGTGATCTTACATCTCAAAACACTGAGGTTCTCAACCACCCTTTTATTTCTGAGCAGTTTGGATAAGCTGTAACACCGTGTGAAAGGGGCTCCCCCAGTGACAATCCCTGCAGTCTGTCTGGTGTCCAGGGTGGTCTGGGTCTGCACCACTTAACAACTGCCTTGTGTGCATATCACATTTTTAAGTAACTCCAGCCTTCACTGTGGTAGATCTCGTGTTGCTCATTGCTGCCTGAGATATTGAGAAATGGAATAGAGTTAAAATCTTTATTCACCTTCATTGTGCTGGTGCAATTCACTTTGCAGCAGAGGCTTGTGGCTGACTTCAGCCCCTGTTCAGCTCCATTAGTATGCAGTTAATGTGGATCTTCCTGAGCTCATCTCAGCAATATTTATTTCTTTTTTTTTTAATTTCCTTTGGCAGCAGTTATTAGGAACACTTAAAAATCACATTTCAAGAGGATCTCTGAGACACTCCTGTTCAGATTAACTTCTCGTTCAGTACTTGCTGCAGAACGTGAGCTGTGCAGCAAGGACGGAATGTCTCACTGAAGTTCCTGTCTCTTGCAGGGATGTTGTGGAAGTTCTGCTGAGGAACGACGCGCTCACCAACGTGGCAGATTGTAAGGGCTGTTACCCCCTGCACTTGGCAGCCTGGAAGGGAGATGCAGATATAGTGAAGCTCCTCATCCACCAGGGCCCTTCGCACACCAAAGTGAATGAGCAGGTCTGCCTGATTTTCTCTAATGTGTCATTGAATCACTTCCCTGGCATGGAGAGAGACTCCTGCAGCTGACTCCTGACCCTTCCCAAACCAGTAGAAATGGTTATAAGGTCCTACTTGCTGGTGGGATGAGAGAGGCCCTGCCTAAAGCAATGCATTCAGTTCTGAGTTAGTGGTAGGATGGAAAGGTATTTAAGTTTTACAGAGAGACACATAAATATGAGAACTGCTCAACACTTAGGAAGTGGTCTCCTGCTTCTGGGCTTCTAAAACTAACCCACAGTTTTCCTTTCAGCTGCTGGATAGCTGAGCAGGTTTCTAGTTCTGCAGAGGATCCATTGGCTCCCTCCTTTGGGAACTAATCCAAGCAGCTTTGTTCAGTCTCTTTGGCCGTGCTCTCTTAGCTGCTCTCCTGGCTTGTCTCTGGCACTTGCTCCAGTTCACTAATTTGTAAGTTCTAAGATAATTTTAACACTACTTGCCCCCAGATAAATCCCTAGCTTAAAGACTTATTTTCTCAATCAGGCAAGAAAAAAAAGCCTCTTGGATTTGTTCCTTTTGTCAAGCTGACAGTTTTGGTCTGGGGCTCAGAAGGAGTGAGGGGTACAAGACAGCTGTGTCCACTGCAGAGGGCTGGCTCCTGTGGAACTGCCCTGTGGACATCAGCGGTATCTTAAATCAGGGAACTTCTGAAATGCTGCTGCTGGAAGACCCAAATATCCCTGTTGTTGCAGAGTTTTCTTTAAGGGAACTGGTTTCATGAGCGAGGCCAGCTGAGCAGTGTCACTGAACTGCCCCTCCCTGGTGAGCGTGGCAGACACAGCGACAGGCCCAAACCAGGTGGCTTAAGCTGCAATGGGCTGTGGTTGTCCTGCCCCTGAGGCAGGAACGTCTGATGTCCCTGTGAATCAACTCCCAGACCACTCAAGTGTTCTTTCAGGAGAAAAGGGATAAACCAAAATAGGTTTGCCTGCCTTAGTGCCACCAGGCTAAACCTGGACATTCATTCCAAAGGTAATTCCCAGGTAGGTCAGACAGCCCTGGCTTGAGTTCAGCTCACAGTCGAGGTGAGCAGCTGGGGAGTCCATGCTGTT
This sequence comes from Callaeas wilsoni, assembly GCA_013398955.1. Taxonomy (NCBI): domain Eukaryota; kingdom Metazoa; phylum Chordata; class Aves; order Passeriformes; family Callaeidae; genus Callaeas; species Callaeas wilsoni. Next base: position 8,646 of record VWPU01006261.1, read on the forward strand.
GATTCCCTCCATGGTAGTTTTTCAGCAGCTGGGGAGCAAACTCCTTTCAGAGGCGGGTTTAGGAGTCCCAGCTCTTCTTTGTGGGGACCCAAGTGCCACACTGAAGTTTCCCAGGATGGGTAACTCAGTGCACCAGGCTGCCCTAGGGATAAATGCTGCTAAAACATGGAATGAAAAATCTGGTTGTAGTGCAATTCTCTGTCACTCCTCCACTGAGCAGGAATAACGAGGAGTGTGTGTTCTGATGTCTGTGTGGTAGTTTTCCAGTTTGGGGCTGTGGTTAATCGTGTCTCCAGGCACAGCTGCAGGCACTCAGTCTGGGTACATAGGCTTGAGTGCAGGTAACCCTTTTCAATCAGTCTGACAGGAACGCAGTGAGGGCCCAGAGTTTAAATGTTCTGCTCTGAGTAGGGCAGCTGGAGGGGAGATCTTTGCAAAAGATCCAAAGCTTAGTATGATCCTTCCAGGTAATGTTTCATTAATGTCTGTTTAGTAGGAGCCCTGTTAAATGAGAGAAGTCAGCTGAGGAGCCTGTGCTTGGAGTCTGGTCCAGGTCACAGCAATCCCAGCTGGAATGGCTTTTGCTGGCCATGGCTCTGACTGGAACAAGATGCTGTGTCCTGGCATTCCACCCCTTGGAGTCACCCATTGCTTTGTTGCTGTATCTCACCCATTTCATTATCACATTTTTTTCTTTTTCCTCTTCCTTTTTGTAGAATGCTCTTGAGATCAAAGAACTCAAAAAGTACGGCCCCTTTGACCCATATATCAATGCCAAGGTGTGTACTTTGCTGTCAGCATTTCACTGCATCATCACTCCAAGCTGCACTCGCGTGCTTCCAGGTGCAATAATACCTGTTCACTTCGCAGCTGCTTGGGGAAAAGGAAATTGGGACCATTTATTTACTGTGGGTTTCTCTCTTCAAAGCAGTTATAGAAACATAATTAAAGGGAAGCTTTTCCTTACTTTCCTGGGGGCTCCTTCCTTGCTTAGCCTTGTAGGACTCACAGTGATGGTCAGTTTGCTTGATTGGGCTGGATGACTTCCCAAAGGTAATGTTACTTCAATTAAATGTTCTAGGTTTTGTTTCATGTGCTGATGTTGCTGATAAATGCAAAGAGAAGAAATTTTTTTTCCCTGCTTAACCATGGTTGCATTTTCTCTGTGGGCTGTTTGGAGTGAATTTTGATGCCTTTTCTCCTACCAAATGCATAATGCTCTGTGTGTTGTTTGAATGGACAGTTAATTCCTGTGGTGGTGGTGGTGGTGGGGAGAAGGGAGGGCAGTGATGTTCCTGCCTCTCTTCCCAAGTCCTCCATGTCCTGCTTATTACATCAGTCTCTCTTTAGATGTTCAGTCTGTGGTGTCGTTTGACCCTTCAGCCCTGGTCTCCTGTTCCTGTTTTCTGCCCTGTTTTGCTCCTCTCTTGTTTTCAGTTGTTCTCGAGCTACAAAAGACACAACATCAGCTCGTGCAATGTGCTGAGACTGAGCTGTTGAAGAAGCAGATCAAATTCCTGGTGGTGGTTTCTCAGACACCATTTTTCAGTTTTATTTCTAGTGAAGCTACAAGCCAGAGGTGGCAAACAATCTGCTGCTCTGTCCTGAGACGCCTCTGCCATGAGCCACCATGCCACAGCTGCCTCCAGCCAGTTATTTTGGATCCAGCCATCCATGGCAGATTTCTGTCTTTCAGAGTTTCCCTCTGCTTGATCTGCAGGACCTTAGAAACACACAGCCACAGCTCCTGTGCTTGCTGGGAGTTAGGCATGGTTTTGTAGAGCCCTGTTGCAGGGTCACCAGTGCCCACCCACCAATGTGTTCCCATGAAGCTCAAACTAATCGGGGATTTTTGCAAAAATCCAGATGGGAATTTTATGCCTTTATGTCTTCTGTGGAAACATCATAGTTGAGCAGTTCAGTTGCCTGAAAGGAGCTTCCTAAAACATTGTCAATAACCAAGTAAAATCTTAGACCCTCCAGTACTGGGGTGTTGAATGAAGAAGGAATGTAAAGAGGGAATATCCAGGGAGTTCCCTTTCTTGTGGATTTTTGTTTATAGAGCCCACTGATTTGGGTTTTGTACTGTGAAGAAGTGCATTATTTAAAGCCTCATTTCAGTGTTCACAATGGCTGAGGTGCTCTCTAGAGCAGGACAAGATTTTGGGAATCTTTGCTTTGGTTTTAAGGAGAGAGAGATGATTTACACACAGTTGTTGGGTTCATCACGAGTTCTGACCAACTTTGCACCAGTTCCTGGCCAGGTGTGACAAAGAGCGTGGGGAGTTGTACCTGTCACACAAACTCTGGTGTTTTCTCAGTAGCACTGGAGCAGCCAGACAGCAGTTGTCAATAGGGCAGGACTGTGTTGGACATGCAGACACCGACAAAAATCCCACAAAGGAATTTTAGAAGTAAGTTGGGTGGGACTGAAGGGCCACGTAGACACTTTCCCCAACCCTGGGGCAGGATCAAGTCTCCCTACACCATTCCTGACCAGAGTTTGCCCACCAGCTTCTCAGAAACCTCAGAGAGGAACAGCTCTATGGCCTTTCTTTGTCAGTTTATTCAACCCTTCAGATCTTTGCAGGTCAGAAAACTTTCCCTTATTTGAACCAAGTCTCCCTCTGCTCAGTCAGAGCCACCTCACGGTGCGTTGGGAGCAGGGGGTGCAGGACGGACACAGCACTTGAAGGGGCTGTGGTTTCTCCACTTGAGCATGGGATGAGGAACAGCAGGGCTGTGTGTGGTGAGTGGGGTCACATTACCAGGGCTTGAAACCTGTGCTGGAGCCCCTAAGAAAGCAGAGCCATCTCTGCTCATGTCCTGTTTGTGCTCTGCAAACGGGCATTGCTCCCAGCTCCTCTCTCCCGGCTGAGAGCTGGGGGATGCAAGGATTCCTGCAGGAATGCAGCCCCTCGGCCCTCCTGAGTGCTCTATTTTTCTAAGCAGTTCTGAAATTTGAAGCCATGTGCCTTCTGGCTGCTGGAATGGAATTTTCCTTTTCCATCTCTGATACATCTCTGGGTCTGAGCGCTCCTGCTCACTGCTCTGGTTTGTGCCTGGAGAGGTGACGCAGGAAGGGAGCAAACTCCTGTGCCTGGTAGAGCTGTAGTACTTTTGGCTGCTCAAAACTCTCCCAAAATGGAGGCAATAAAGACTCAGGCAGTAGTGGGAGTTTCCACTGCACAGTCTGGAATTGGGAGAGACTTGCTGTGATGATTCAGGGGAATTTTACTGCCCGGTGATCTCTGCTGCAGGAGGAAAGTGTGGGGACTTTGCCTCAAGCATTGGAGCCCCAATCTGCTTAGGGAAAATTGGGCTGAATTGCAGGGAAGATGAGGGAAGTCTCCAGCAATTACATTTTTAAAGGATGTTGTGTTCCCATTTCTGAGCCCTCAGGCAGGTGCTTGGAGCTGCTGCATGCTTTAAAGCCCCCTGAGGGATAGGGAGAAAGGAGAGGGGAGCAGTCTTAGCCAAGGAAATCCCCAATAACCAGGGCTGGCATGGCACAAGCAGCGTGTGCCCCACAGCTCTGGAGCAGTGACCCACTGCTCAGAGGGGCTGGGGTCATCCAGCCTTTCCACAACGCCTGGTAGCGAGGATCCGTTGTGCCACAGGGCAGGCTGAGAGCCTGGGCCCAGCTGTCGTGGGCTCCCTGATCCCTGCACTCCCAGCCCTGTCAAACGGGAATAATGGGATTTGCCAGCCCCGTCAATGCCCGAGAGCAGCAGTGTGCGCTGACGGGCAGGTGCGAGCTCTGATGTTCTCTGCTCTGTCCCCTCTCACTCCGTTTGTATATTTTTTGTGCAGACTTCTGTTTCCTGCAGTACCCTCTGTCCGCGTGTATGTGCCTCCCCCCAGGACAGAGCCTGTCTGACTTGGACCTTCTGTGCTGGCAGCGCCGCTTTGCCCCCGTTTGCCCCCTGCCCCTGCATGTGCCCGATCCTGCCTCCTTCCCCCGGCTGCCGTACAACCTGCAGCTGCCCGAGCCTCTCCCAGCTCCCGCTCCCCCCGTGCTTTCCCTGTGGCTGAGAAGCGATGCAAAAGCCAGATACAAACAAGGGGGGGTTGACGGGACTGCTGTGAGCCTGAGAGGGACTGAACGCCTCAACAGCATCCGAGCGCTCCTGCAGCCTCGCCAGTTTGTGACATGGTGCAAAGTACGAGCGGTGTCCCGAGGCATGCGTGTGCTCTCACAGCAGGCAGGGATTAAACTCCCTTCTGCAGTGGTGCTGCTGCCTCCCTCAGGACAAGAACTTTCTGTTTATTTTAATGGAAGTGTTGTTAAAATGACAAATTGGACCATGATTCTTTCAATTGAAGTGCGTAACTGTGTTAAACTTCTTTTGGGGTCATATTGTCAGATAGTTGTTTCTAAAGTGCTTAAACCAGAATCCCTCTGTGGATGATGCACAGTAGTAAAACTAGAACCTCGAGAGGAATTTAATTTGAGAAAAGTCTCTGTTGGATCTGGCCATGTTCCTATTTTGCACCTGCACATGGCGGGGATGTTGGACTGCTCATCTTTGGGCTTTGCATTGCTGGTTCTTAGCCTGCCTGCTGCTGCACGCGCTGGTTTGGGTCTGGCTTCCATCTGGGGGTGCTCCCTTGTCGCTGAGACATTGCTTCCCTTAGCTGACTTGAGCCCTGGCTTGTTCCTGCAGCGGTGGAATTGCACGGCTCTCTGGTTCACAAACTGCATGGGACTCGGTGCACCCTTTCTCTAAACAGCCGGAATTGCAGAGGTGGAATGACTATTTTAACCAGGATAAGTAGGATTTGAAACAATTGAAGTTTAAATCTAAAATGATGACGATGAAGCTCCAGCAAATAGAATTCAGACGACAGGTTGCCTGCCTTTTATTTTTGTGGCACCCTAAAGTGTGGGATGCTGCCAAGATACCAGACTGCCTTCCCCAGGTGCCAGCAACATTGATGGGAATCTGGATACAGCTCAACATCCCTTTAACTTTAGCGTGGCCCCTGGATTCTGACCCCAGTGCTTAGAAAGCAGACTGGTCCATCTGCAGCCCTCTTTCCCACAGCTGAAGCGCGTTGTTCTGGACATCCCTGAAGCTGTGGCTGGGCGGGCTGGTCAATGAGCCTGTGAGGGGACGCTCAGGCTGGTTCAGACTGGGCTCTCTACTTCCCCACTGCTTTTTTTGTCTTGTTTTTGCATTTAAACTTCAATGTTGGAGCGAGGCGCGGGGCGGCCGCTGCGCCGGCCCTGACGCGCTGCCGCTTGTGCCCCGCAGAACAACGACAATGAGACGGCGCTGCACTGCGCGGCCCAGCACGGCCACACCGAGGTGGTGAAGGTGCTGCTGGAGGAGCTCACCGACCCCACCATGCGCAACAACAAGTTCGAGACCCCCCTGGACCTGGCCGCGCTCTACGGGAGGCTGGAAGTGGTCAAGATGCTCTTGAACGCCCACCCTAACCTGCTAAGTTGCAACACTAAGAAACACACTCCGCTGCACCTGGCAGCCAGGAACGGTCACAAAGCTGTGGTCCATGTCCTCCTGGATGCTGGCATGGACAGCAACTATCAGGTATCCGGTGTGTCTGAGTGGGGCTGGGCCGGTGGCTGGGGACTGGAGAGCTCCACCAACCCTCCTCGCAGAGGGAACGCTCGCAGAAGCTGAGGAGAGCTTTGTGTTCCGCTGGGCTGTCTGTGCAGCTCTGGGTTGCTCGGGGAGGCTGCCCGGCGGGACTCGGGTGCTGTGCATGCCTCACGCCTGCTCAGGGGCCGGGCGGAGCCCCAGACACGGAGTGAGGGACAGAAACACCCTGTGGCCGAAGCTGCTCTGCCCTGCAGTGCTGTGAGCTCTTGATAGCGGTGGAGGCAAACGTGTCTCTTCCTATCAAGCCACCCGTGAATGTGCTGTTTTCACAGCAATGGCTTGTATGCGGGTCTTGTTTCTCCTTGTCAGGACGTGACCTCTTGCCAAGCTGTAGAAGGCCCTTTGTTGGTCTCTCTGATGGAGCCGTCCCCATTTTGCCATCCCACATCCTCAGCGTTGTAATAACGTTGATAGTCCGTCCTCAGCCGTAGGTAGTGCTGCCCACACCTCGTGTACAACGCCGTGTATTTATTGCTTCCATAACCCTCTAAGCCATGCCTCCCTCACCATTCCCTGCTGTCTGGCTTCATGCTATGTTTCCATTTAATTTGCAGACTGAGAAAGGCAGTGCTTTGCACGAAGCTGCTTTGTTTGGCAAGACAGATGTGGTACAAATATTGCTGGCTGCAGGTGAGAGAATGTTCCCCCTTTGAAGCACTAATGTGGTGATCCCTTCACCCAGAGCTTGAGGAAATCCCTTTCTAGTGCAGCAGGTTTCTCCATCCAGCTGTCAGAGCTCCTTGGAGCAGGATAAAGGAGAGGTTGGCTCTTGGAGTTTGGCTTTAGATTTGTCTCTGGAGTGTTTTGTAGCTCTCCCCAGTGATGATCACAAATGTGACTCGATGAAATACGTGAACCTGCACATAGTTAGACAATATTCTTGCTTTTGCCCTCTGTACCCCTATTGCCACAGGTATCGATGTGAACATAAAGGATAACAGAGGCCTGACCGCTCTGGACATTGTGAGGGAGCTTCCTTCCCAGAAAAGCCAGCACATAGCAGCTCTCATTGAAGGTGGGTAATGCAGCTCTGCCTCTGGGAAGGAGGGGAAAGCTCCGGGTGCTGATTGTGCCTGGGCAGGTACAGGATGTGCCTTTCTAGACCTGGAAAATGCTGAAAGCAAAGCAGCTTCAGGCTGCGTTAGAAGGACCGGTGCTGAAACGCTGAGGTGAGCTTCTCCAGACCAAATGTTTGGAGGAGGACTTGGGGGAATTTAGAAAGATTAGCCCTTTGCTGAGGGAGTGTGGTGTGACTTTTACAGTTTAAATGGGCTTAATTGAGCTTTGTTTAGCTCACTTTAGAAGTTAATTAAAATTAAGGATGGCCTAAATCTGCTTGCAGAATGCAAAGTAACAGCTTTAGAAATGGTTCTGGTGTAACTCCCCTTTACGTGTCTGTGTAGGCAAATCGTTGTCCACAGATCTCACATCCTGCTCCTCGCCTCGTTGTGAGGCTTGGGCACGGAATTTGCAGATGAGATTTACAGAAAAGGCCTTGATTACTTCTGTTTTATAAAGGAGCTTGGTCCATTGTGTCTGTCCAAATTCGGGAATGAAATGTGACATCTTGGCTAAATTCATACCTTGTAATTACGCTGTCTGCATTTCCTCTCAGCTGTGGGGAGGATCAGAAGCATTTGGAGCTGGGGTGTCTTATTCATGCTGAGCATTTGGGAGCTTTGCAGGTTCAAAGCACTTCTCAGACTTTTAACTAAGCTGTGCCTGTGAGGCTGGTAGGTTTGAGCTTTATTCTGAAACTGAAGACAAAGATGGGCTTTAAAACCGAAGGTGTTGCAGATAAAGGCTGTTAGTTTTCCCCGGGAGGGAGCTGCTGTTGGATGTTATATAAGCTGAATGTTTCTGGCTTTGCCTGTGGTTGGGGGCTGCAGCTGGAATTGGTTTCTCCTGTTATGACTCTGTTCAGGGATGGAGCTTGTGTCTACAACACAAATCTGCTCCGTGACTCTGTGTCCGTGCAGCAGCTTTGCAGCTTTCTGATTAAAGACTCTGAAAGTTCAAAGGACCATCCCTACCCTTGTGCCTGTGATTAAAGAGGCCGCCTGCTTCTATTTTGGGATCTGAGCTGCAAATTTTAATAATGTTGGTTTTTTTTTTTTTGGACACTTAATAAGCTGACAGTTGGCCTTCCACCCACGAGGGAGGAAGTTCCATGTGCTGAAAGGGACAGAAAACCAGATTGACGTGAGCTGACCCTGTCCCCCAACCCCCTTGCAGATTACACCGTTGGGAAGAAAAGTGCCAAAGCTGTGGAGAAATCTGCTCCAGCCCCGCTCGCTCCAGCCACCGATCCCTCGGGCCGGACATCTCAGGGTGGGCATCACCAGCATTCCTGTCCCTGCCAGCACCGAGGTCGGGAGATCAGTGACAATCCCGTCTCTCTCTTCCCCCCACAGGTGATGTGGACAAAGCTGTCACAGAGCTGATCATGGATTTCGATGTGAACCCTGAAGAGGAGAGCCCGTATGAAGCTTTGTACAACGCCACATCCTGCCACTCCCTGGACAGCCTGGCCAGCGGGAGATCGTCCGACCGGGAGTCCGTGAATAAGGAAGCTGAACCAAGTGGCCTCAAAGCAGCCGGAGTCAGGCCTGTACGTGGCTCGCCCCTGCTTGCCCTGGAGGCACAGGGGGCTGACCTGCAGGGTCAGGTTTTGCAGCAGGCTGCCCAAGCTTGAGGAAGTCTTTAAACCCTTCCCTGACACTGATCAGAGCATGCAGGTGCCTCTCCTCCGTCCCTGCCCTGTTTACAGGGATTGCCTAAAAGCAGCTGCTTCTTTGTTTCACCCTGTGTTGTATCCCTCTGTTTCCTGGCAGCTGGATACTATGCCAATGAATCTTGGTCTGTCAGGAGATTACATTTCGTAGAAGGGCTGACTTCTTGTCCTGAAAAAAGTTCTGGAAACATGTGTGGAGCATTTTCTTGTGTCTTGCTCACTGCTTTACCAAAGCTAAGGCTCTCAGGAAATTATCTGTGAGAATAACCTGTTGGAGACTATTTCGCAGTGGAAGGGGGTTTTTTTTGTGTATTACTTGCAGAGCTCTGTAGAGGGTACTCCAAGCTTTACAAGGCAGTGCAGAGCTCCTGGAACTGTCCCCAGAGGAGTCTTCCTCACCTTCTGTCAGCTGCATCTGCTGCCCCGGTAGCAGTCGGTGGGAAGGCTGCTGTGGGGCAGATGGGACATGGGCCCTGCAGTGCTGGGTCAGCTTCAGGCTCTGTGTCCTGGTGGGTTTTCCAAAGCCTGCTCTGTGGAGGCATTTTTGGATGAACGTCAGAGCAGCAGTGAACAATTAAACTGCTGGGGGCACAGTAACCATGGTTCCCCTCTGTGCAACGAGGCACAACCTTTGGCTTGTGCTGACAGCAAGTAGAATAGAAATGAGACAAAAGCTTTGGATGGACAAAAGCCTTTTGGACGTTTTGGCCAGATCTCCCAGGTGTGCTGTACCAGGTGCACTGTCCTGTTACTGATGAAATCTTTTCATTCTGCTGTGCTGATGGTGTCTCGTGTGAAATAAGCTCAGCTCTGTCACAGGTAAGGAGAGACGAGAGGCTGAACTACAGTGAGAAGAGAGCAGGAAGAAGGACATGCTCCAGCAGCTCACTGGAGTTTCTCCCCAGACTTCCTGAGTTTGAGCCGTGCAGCTCTGCTGCTCCCTTTGCCGTTAGATGGAGCTGTGGCCGGGCAGGAGGCGGCCCCGGGATGTGCTCGGCCTCGGGACCAGGCAGCAGCTCCAGCTGCCCGATGGCAATCCGGGAGTATCGGAGGGGAGCAGTGCAGCATCGTTTCGCGATCCCTAGAGTTTTCCACTATAAAAGGTGCCTCTGGCATCAGTTTCACTAAGCCACAAGCCCTTAGCTCCTCATCAGCTCGTTGCTCACTCCCCTGTGTAGTGCCGTGGAGATGCCAGTTTGGGTCTCAGTGAGACTTGTGTGAACAGATCAGTGTCCTGAGGAAGAGGAGGAGGAAAGGCAGCGGCCATTGCCCAGCTCTGTGCTGTTAGGGCTGAACTTCTCCTCCACCCAGATTAATTCGAAGAGGTCCTCGCTGCATCCACAGCAGTGAGGACGTAGAGCTGGTGGGGGCAGAAGGGACATGGAGCTGTACCAGCACAGCTGACAGTGTGTGTCTCACCTGCAGAGAGAACGTCCTCCCCCGCCGGCCAAGCCCCCGCCTGATGAAGAGGAAGAGCAGAATGTGGAGAAGAAGACAGGCCACAGTGCTCCCTGTGAGGTACATGGGGCTTGCTCTGGCGTTTTTCATGGGAGAGTAGTTTAAACGTCACTTTTAGTAGTTTGGGAGGAGCCAAGGATGCCGTTACCTCCTGTGCTCATTGGGCTGTGAATGTGAAGTATTCCCTCACTCAGCATTGCTGCTGTCCCTTACCATGGGAACTTCCTTTGTCCGGTTCTTCCAGGGCACCTCAGAGTTGACCTTCAGCCTTACTTTCCTATTCTTGGCTGAGAATTCCCTTAGGAAGAGATTTTTCTGACCCACGTTGCGATGTGGACCATTGCCCACTGGTAATGATCCCACCACAGGCATCTTCAGTTGGACTGAAACACAGAGGGGCCGTGAGTTCCTGCTTCCTCTGAGCTCCCAGCTGTGGAGGAGCTGCGTGGGCTCGTGGGTCCCTCAGACATGAGCAGGGATCAGGGGCTTGAATTCAGCTGAGGATCTGGCCCAGCACGTGTTAAAGCTGCCTTCTGCAGGGGTCAGCGCATGTGAGCTGCTTCCTGATGGAACTCAAACTCTCCCATTCCGTATTCTTGCTGCTGGGGCTTCCTGTTGCTCGTCTTATTCACCTGCCTGTGAACCTCAGGTGTAAGGACTCTCCGGGAGACAACAGCTGTGGGAAACCACAAATGTGCCCTGGCAACTTCTGCTGACACTCAGGAAAGCTTCAAAGCAAATCCAGATCCTGTGGATTTCTGTGCTCTCCTGAAGGCAGTGGGTTGTGTGTGAAGCCTGTGGAGCAGGTGCCACCTCTGCTGTTGGAGCAGGCGCTGGTTCTGCAGGTGCTTTCTTTGAATGTGCTGCTCTGCTGGAGTTCTGCAGGGCATAAATGAGATCTGTTTTCTGGAGTGTGTCGAATCCACACGAGACACGGGTGGACGTGGCCTGCTGTAGTAGAACTGACTGCAGAGAGGGAGTAAACTCCGAGCTGTGCGTGAACAGGGAAACTGGGATGTGACATTGTGGACTGATCCCTGCGCTGCTGTTCCAATGCAGGGGTGATAACCAGTCCTGTGCCCGGCTCTGGCAGCGGAGAGCTGGGCAGCAGGTCACAGAGTAATTGGGAAGCAGAACTTGTTTATGACAATAAACACGAGGGAGGGAAACGTGCCCTGACCGTTCCTGCTGAGCTTTTTTGCCATGTTAATTACCAAACACCTGCTGTGTTGTCCTGCCTTTAATGGCTTTGGAAGCACAATCCATTAAAGGGAATCTTGCTGGCAAATGACAGTGACTCTCTCAAGGGAGACCTTGATTTGCGACCAACTTCAGTGACAAAACTTGCAGCGTGTGGCTGCCTGGAAATGACCTTTTGGACATACTGATGAGGAGTTTGGGGCTGATACTTTTCCTTTGCTTGTTCCTCCTGACCTGCTCTGCTTTTCTGCCCGTCTTTTCTCACCTCTGAGCGTGCTCTCCCTGGGCCAGGCAGGTGTGCACACGCTCTGGGAATGCTGTAAACATTCTGCTGCAGCATCCCAATCTGCCACCCTCCAGCCCCACTCTCCCATTGGAGCCAGGACACTTAGTCATTGAGTATCCTGGGGCTGGGCCAAACTCTCGTTTTCCAAAGTAGTCTTTTTATTCCTTGCCAAGCTGGGGCTATCAGTCAAAACAGATGAGCGTAAACAAGAAACTTCACTTTCATCAAGGAAAAATGTTGGTGCAAGCAGGCAAAGGAGCTGATTGTTTGGAGGTGCTTGAGTGGTGCCTTTCACTATCTGCAGAAACCTTCTGGGTTGGGAGCTGAGTAAGAGTGTGCATTGTCAAATTAAACTTCAGTTCCAGTTGTTTACTGCTTGTCTCCAGAAGGGAAGTGCAGATCAAGGACAAGGCACCACGTTGGCTCCAGGAGTTTTGTCTGCAGCTCTGGGGAGGGAGAAGAGAGGAAGAGATGAGTTACCCTTTAAAAAGTCTTTCAAAGTCCTCTGCTGTGGATTAAGTACACCTTAAAGAGCATCCTCATTATTCACAGCATCTTAATTTTGGGCTTTGCTAGCAATGAACATTTATATGGGCAAACAACATGGCTGAAGAACTAAAAGCTGAATTGGAAGAAAGGTTTACTTGGTGGCGCTGCTCCTGATCACAAAGCAAGCAGGATTCTCCAGCAATGGTCTTTGTTTTGAGTGAATTTGAACCTGAAACACTATGTAGATCTTGGAAGGATGAGAGACGGAGAAAATCAAGTGGCACCAGGCCTGTGAAAGTTCACAAAGCAGAAGCTGAGAACTGTGTGCTGCTGGAGAGCTCCTGCCTTTGGTGCATTTAAAGAGGGCAGCACAGGAATCATCATCCACAGGAGTGTCAGGAGAGCACCAGAGCCTGGCTGAAGGTCCAGGCTGCTGCTGTGCTAACAGGCTGCTGCTGGGCAGGATTTTTCCAAGATCACTGGCAAGAACCTGTTACCTGCTGTTCTGGTCTGATGGTTTTGTGCCACCATCTGGTCAGAATTTTTTCCCTAATTTGCTCATTATGAGCTCCTTCACCTGGAAAGGAGCAGGTCTGCCTGGCAGCTCCTGCTCAAAGCAGGTAGAAAAAATATTTCCCGTGCCGGACATGGCCTGTTTCCTCCCATTGGGAAAGTCACTTTAAAAGCCAGCTGGGTTCATGCAGAACAGCACGTGGATGTCAGAATCCTGTCTGTGCTGACTCTTGGGTGCCTCTCCAAGACTCCTTAAGCTTCCAGAGCTCCTGGCTGGGTTGCAGTCAGGTAGGTACCAGTTTGCCCTTGGAGCAGCTCTGGTGCTTTCACTCTGGGGAGAAGCAGGAGGTGGTATGTGCTCTGCTGGCAAGGCAGTGGCAGGTCCAGGGGGCTGAGCAGTAGGAGCCCTCCCTGGGGGCATGTTTTGTGCAGATCTGTTCTTCCCTGTCCTGGCAGCAGGTAGGGATTATTACTTGCTTTCTGGCTCGGGTTTGTCCCGCTGTGGTTGGGTATAGTCACACATGGCGTCACAGAATGGTTTGGGCTGGACGGGACCTAAAGATCATCCAGTCCCAAGCCCTTGTGATGGGCAGGGACACTTCCCACTCGACCAGGTTGCTCCAAGCCCCATCCAACCTGGCCTTGAACACTTCCAGGGCATTCATGATTTTCTATCACTCCATGCCCCTCCCCAGCTCTCCTGGGGCCTCTTAGAGTGCGTTCCTGGGTCATGTTGAGCTCCTGGGACAGGGCTGCATCAACCTGCCAGGATCTGGCCAGGAGATGGTGCTGGAAGGCAGCCGACTGTGCCGGCAGGGTGCCCTGGTGGCCAGTTTAGCCCCTTCAGCTCTGGGGTGGCACAGGAGGGTATCCAGTGCCTGTCATCCTTGGCATTGATGCAGACCAACATGTGTGAGTCTGCAGCAAGACTCGTCTGGATCCTGCACATGGATGGTGGCTTTCCAGAACAGCTCGGGGAGAGTCTGCCAGGGTTACAAACCAGCTCTAAGTGGAGGCTTTGGGGGATTTAAATGAGCACAATCACTGCTGCACATCCTGAAGTTAAACTGAGTTCATGCAGTGCTGCCTGAGGACTCTTTGGTTCTGAATATGCCGTACATCCTGAGGTCGGAAATGCAGATCTGAGGTGCCTGAGAGGGTGGCAGGGATTTGGGCTTTTGTTCTTTTCGGCCCTGTCCTAATAGGGCCGGCAGCTAAAAAGTGAATGACGATGCAAATTCCAATAGCAACAGCGAGTCTGAGTTGGGATGAACAGGAACAGCGGTCTCAGCTCTTTTCCCTCTCCAGGCTGTCTGCAGCCCTTGCACAGTTGGTCAGTGCTGGAGAGCTGTCAGCAGCCTGAAATACTAAAACTTAAAGGGGTTTGGGTGGGGTTTTTTTGAGGGGGTTAAAAAAACCCAAAAGGGAGTATTACGTTTTGGCTCACACTCTGCAGTGTAGGTGTTGCCTCTGCCAATTCTTTGCTTAACCTGTGGCATTAGGGGCTGTGGGGTTTATGCTGGGACAAAGCATTGCTTTGCAGAGCACCACATTGTCCTGTTCTTCATTAGGCTTCTGCTGCCCGGGGGAAGAGCAGGGGAAGTGGAGCTGAGGAAGAGGAACACCCCTACGAGCTGTTGCTTACAGCAGAAACTAAAAAGCCGGTTGCAGTGGACAGGAAAACAAAAGGTGAGTGACCATCCAAAAAGCAGAGCGGTTTGCTTGCATGCACTTCAGGAAAACATGGGGGGGCAGAGGGCAAGTGGAACAATGAAAATCTCTTCTGGGTGGGGGGCCGGAGGGTGATTGTTGTGTTTCCTGGTAATATCTCTGTTAAAGGAGTTCTCTGAGCGTTCCTGTACAGAGTGTACACAGAGGAAGGGCAGCTCCACTGTGAGACAGTTCAGGGATTGCAAGGATCCACTCTGTGCCCTCAGAAATGCTCCAATCTCGTGCCTGGCCAAACAGAGGCAGAGGGTGAGAGCCTGGAGGCTGTGCTGTGTTGTTCCAGGGAAGATGAGCAACACGAGTGTTCCAGTGAGCCGTGTTCTCCATCCAGCTGGCGCTGCAGGTTTCTGCTATCCTGCTGTAAAATCAACATCCTGCTCTGTGTTAGAGCTAATTTGAGATGGAAGCTAACAAAGGAGAAAAACAAAAATGTGTGGAGCAAGAACTAGAGCTGACTGAGATCTGTGGGGTACACAGGTTAATATTGAGGCAGTCTCTCCTCCCCCAGAAGGACCTTCGTGCTTTACAAAGCATCTGGGAACACCTTGTCTCTTGTGTTTGGCTGTTGTTGGCTTTTTGGCTTTCCTTCAACAATAACAACAAAAGATTTGTTTAGAGGGAAAAGATTTCCCTTTTATTCAGAAGTCCTGAGCAGGAATTTGGGTGGATTTAGTTTGGATTCTCACACTGGAACCCCTCTTCCTTTGAGGATGGACAGGGCTAACGAGGACTTGAGGTGATGCCTCATTGACTGTTCTGTCAGACCCACAGCTTTTTCCCCTCCTTGCAGCACGATAGCTATCATTGCTCGAGTCCTGCTACTCTCCTGGCTGCTCCAGGGTGGCACAAGAGGTCATTGTGTTCCCACCAGCACTTGCCAAAGCCCTTCACTGCCAGAGGCAAAGTTTGGGAGCTTTTCAGGTTGGTGCTTTGCAGTCTGGGCCAGGAACAGTCCTTGGGCAACAGCCACTGAGCCAGGGCTTTCCACCTTTCATCAGTGGGCAGCTATTGCTGGTTGTTCTGGCACGAGCTACTCCAACTGCTCCGCTCCTTCCCCTGGCTGCTGTGTCCAGGCTTGATTGGTAAGAGTGGAGGTGTGTCCTAATTATGTGTCTTAAAATAAAACCTCAGAATAACACAGCTGCGTGTTCTTGATGCAAATCTCTTCCCCTGAACACCTGAAGACAGGAAAGGTTGCAGGAAGATCTTTATGGATACTTTTATGGATCCAGAGCAGAGTCCCATCTTTTAATGTACAGTTGGAAAGATCAAAGCTGTGACTTCACGGTTTGCACTCCGTGGAAAGTGTTTCTGTGTCGGTAACAAGCCTGGAGCCCTTCCCACTGTTACAGTGGGAGAAATCCAAGGAAGCAGTTGAGTTTTTCCTCATCTTCCCTGACTTTCCCATTCTTTAAATGCATTTAGCACTGTGGCTGATGGTGGGGGGAGAAGATAAATTTAGGGAGTGGCAGAGTTAAACAAGAGTTGAGGGAGAGACTGAAGCCTTACTTGAGGTGTTGGAGAATTTTCCCACCTCTGGGTCAGAAGGGTCCTGGAGCATCAAAGGCAGCAGCTCAATCCCAAGACACAGAACAGGCTGAAGCATGGCTTTGAACTGCTTCTTGGCTCTCAATCTGAGGGTCTGGCCTTCTGGATGAGTTCTGGAGCAGCCTTTGGTCAGGAGAGGAGGGCTGGGGTTCTTGTGGCTGTTGAAAGGGCGCTTCAGGGCAGGGGAAGGCTGAATTTCAGGCACGCGGGTTTAATGGTGCCTTTCATCCATGATAGCTGCCTTTGTTGCTCTGGCTGCCAGTTGTCCTGTGTCCAGTGAGCAGATGAATGTGGCATTATCCACTGCCGTTGGTGGCCTTTGTGTGTGTTAGAGCAGCTCGCTGTCACATGCTGGAGCGCTGGGAGAAGTTGGCCTCGTGTTTTGGGCAGAGTATCAGAAGTGGTTTAAGCCAAATGCTCTCCCATCCACTTTGGTGTGCAGTCACATGCGTGAAGTCAGGGCACTCAGGCCCTGTAACAGGGCGTGAAAATAAGGCAAGAGAGGAGGAATGTGTGTGGAGTGACCAGGAGGAGGCTTCTCAGCTCCTGCTGCCTCCAGAGAGACCTAATGGAGGGTGAAAAGACTTGAGTTTTGGTCTGTCTGGCTTCTCAGGAGTCACCCACAGGGGTTGTCAGCAGTGACCAGCTGCAGGTAGGACTGACTTGGTGCCTTCTGGTAGTTATTACAGACTGATGCTTGTTGAGGTGGTTCTGTGCTGCTTCTATAGGAGGTCCAACTTGAAGTCCCCACTTTGCCCTTCCTCCTGTTAGGATTTTCTTTGTGGTTATACTGGTTCAACCAGCACAGTGTGACCGTGCTGCAGACCAGAGAGCTGGAATGAGCCAGCAGTGAAGTCAGAACACACTGCAAAGAGATTGGAAGAAACTCTTTTCTGAGAGCCAGAATGTGGCTGCTGAAACAGCAGGGTGGGAGTTCTGTGGGGACACTTGGTTATTGCAGGCAAAGGTTTGGGGACAGCTCTTGGTTTGCTGTGAGATGAAGGACAGTATAAACCCACAGCCTACATGTCCTCACGTGGTGTTACTGTGCACAGAGGACAGACCTCTGCCCCATATCCCGGGCCCAGGCCTGTGTTTCTGCTGTCATGGTGTTGTGCAGAGTCACATTAACGATCTCTCTAAGCAGGGCAGTGTCTCACTGCCCTTTCTGAAGAGGGGAGTATGAAAGAGCACAAGTTCAGGTGGATAAACTCTGCCTGGAATGACTGAGCTTGGTGAGGTTAACACAGGAGTGTGCCATCCTCAGCTGGGTTCCACACGTGGTACCTGGCTGTGGAATGAGCCTGTGTTTTAGTTCTGTTACAGGTGGAGGTTATTTTTGCACCCTTCAAGGCCAGCTTCCTCCTCTGGCCTTCTGTGTTTCACAGGAGGGAGATTTGCCTGCTCCTGGCTTGACAAATTCTGGCATGATGTAGCTTGGGGAGCCTTTTCCATGTGCAAGTCAGAGGCTGCTGTATGCCCTCGCTAATTTTAAGGTCGGGGAGCTTGAGCAAGCAGCAGCTGCAGTAACAGCTTCATTCTCCTAATCCAGGGTTGTGAGACAAATCCTGCTGTTGATATGTAGGGAAAGAAATGCAGTCGAGGCAGGGCGGTTACAGCTTAGCGTGGAGTGTTTAGGGAAGTGCTTCGTATCTGGAGTCCTCAGGCTGCTGGCAGGGAAGCTCTTGTTTGAATCCTCGCTGGGAAGCAGACAGTCTGTACCCAGGAAGGGCTCCTGATCCCAGGAAGGACTGGGAGCAGCCTCTCCTGTGGGTGAGACCTGCAGCAGGCTGTGGCTGAGAAAGGCAGGATCAGTCAGATGATCTGTGCTGGGGGGTAAAATCAGTGAGGGGAGCTGGGCAGAAGTCCCTGTGTTAAGGACCCTTTCTGAGTGTAACTCAGGTGTAGCTGGAGGAGGATGATGCTTTCAGATCCCTTAAAAGGAGAGGCCTGGAGAGCCCTGCATGTTCCTGCTGCGTGCACCTCAGTGACAAAAGGACTGGGATGACTTTCTGCATTAGTTCTTCTGTCTGTAGCTTTCAGGGCAGGCCCTGAAATGTCTCCTTCAAGATGTTCCTCACAACTTCTGAGCGAGTGCTGTTGCCCTCACTCCATCCCTTCCTTCTCTGGCAGCTGCCCTGTGTTTCAGAGTCCCTCTTTAGCTCCCAGATGAGTGGGTGGCTGGGATTCCTGTCCAACAGGAGCCCTTTTGTGAGGTGCTGGAGCTGGATTTGGAGCACTTTGTTCTGGCTGGACTCAAGTGTTACAGCACGTGGCACAAACTTTTGCCAGCCGCCTCTCTGCCTTCAGCAGAAATGTCAGTAAAGGTTCGGCGGGGGCATGAAGGAAATGGTTTCCAAGGAAGGGAAGAGGTTGGGAAGAAAAGCTGTAAAAGTTTTTCTTTCCCCACAGGTTTATGTGACTGTCCCATCACTGCTGTCCTGCTCACCTCTCTGTGGCTTTGCATTAGTACCAGTCTGTCCTGTGAATGCAGCACATCTGATGTCCTCTGAGGCTTGTCCTCTGAGGTTTCTCTCCAGCATTGGAGCTTCAGAGCTTTATGCAAAGTAACTGAGCTGAGTCTGGCCTTGTAATCTGGGGTGTTGCTGCTGGTCCCCCTCAGCCAGCACCGGGACCTGCCTCCCCCTTGGCAGCTCCAGTCACAGAACTGGTGGTTTATGTGCCTGTGCAAGACCGTCAACAACTACTTCACTGTCCTGGAATCTCTAACTCATAGGATCCAGGATGAGATAATCCCTTGCATCACTTGAACCCAGTGAGGGCTGTGGCTGCTCCTGGCCTTCCTGTGCCTGCAAGAGGGACTCACCATGTTCACCAGGCACAGAGTACCTGGGACCCCCACACAAGGGCAAATGACTAATTCAGCCCTTTCCTGCCCATTTCTGGTGTGAGGACAGACCACAAAGCCCAATGGGTGTTGGTATTTGAAAATCCCCTGGTCAGGCTTGGTGCTGGAAAGGTGCTGGGAGCTGAGTTGGGCTCTCTGCTGCTAATAACCAGCTGCTTTTAATTAAAGCAGAATTCATTATTTTGTTCACGGAAAGGAGGGTTCCTTTGCCTTGGCTTCCCAGAGCTGCTGTCCACAAAGCAAGTGATTTCCTCTTCACATCCAAACATCCTCCCTGCACTTCAGAGCTTCGTTATCGGAGTGTTTTGCTTTATTGTTCCCTTGCAGCATCAATTCTTAGTCCTCAGACTGAAGAGTTTCTTCAGCACTAAATGGAAGCAGTTAAAATTCACAAGCAATGCTGAGAGAGTGAAGGAATCCTAGGAAACCAAAGTTAGGCTTGTTGGCTTGACAGAGTTTTGCTTTTGCAGTTGAAACGCTCGTTCAGCTGTGACGAAGGTGAGTGTGTGTGTGTATGCTCAGCACTTGGGATCAGTCAATTCTTCATGGTTTATGCAGGACCCTGGTACCTGATATTAAGGTTGCTGGGGCAGGAGTAGCTGGGAACCAGTGTCACGTTTCTGGGGCAGCCGGTGCTCCACCAGCTCTGACCACTCTGTGCTCAGTTCATTGCAAAAGAGACTTTTTGCACGAGTTTTTTTTCTTGCATAAACTGTTTATTTCTCTCCCCTGAGCAGGGAGGAGAGGTTAAACTCGGAAGCCACTAGGGAGGGAAGCAATGGGTTTTTCTGGGAGCGGATTTTGGAACTCGCAGGTCGATTACAGTCCAGGCGTTCTCCCACCCTGCAGCCCGTGCCAAGAGCCGGGCGCGCGGCTCTAAATAACGCTTTGGCCTTTATGGAAACGGATCAGATGTTCCAGGAGCCTCCGTCTCTGCTGCTCCCACCTCACTTGCTCTCTCTGCAGGATATAGTTAGCACTTCTCTTGGCCTTATATAGCAAGGCCTGATAGTTAGTGTTAACAGGAATAAAAAACACGGAGAGCTGCCAGATTGCGTAAATCGGGCCAGTGTTTGGAATTTCATAAATGCCATGACTTTGGGTACAAGTCGAGCACGCGGAACAATACGGAACTGTTCTCTCTTTATCTCGCCCTCCCTTGCTGAGGGAGGGCAGGGAGAGAGCCGGAATTTTGCTGCTGCTTCTTCCATGTTTTTAATTTCCCCCTCCTCTCTGTTTTCATCCCCTTGAAGACCACAGGAGGAGCAGCGGCGGCCGCAGCCAGGACTCTGCCGACAGCCAGGACATCCAGGTGCCAGAGCAGTTTTCGGGGTTGCTCCACGGCTCCTCTCCAATCTGTGAGATAAGCGAGGACCCTTTCAGGCTCGTTTCCTCCGCGGAGAAGGGGGACACGGAAGCCACGAGCCGCCCCGCTGCTATGCAGCTGGAGGATGCTGAGTCCTCGTCAGGACCAGCACGGAGCAGCTCCCCGGACCCCACGCAGACGGCGGTGTACGCCACGGTGCAGCACGTCAGCCGGGCGGATCCCGCAGCCGTAGTCACGCCCCACGTGCCGCAGCACCCCGGCGGTGCTGAGCCAGAGGGGGACAGAGCCGGGGGCAGAGCCCACCCGGGCAGCAAGCCCAAAGCCGAGCTCAAACTCAGCCGCAGCTTGTCGAAGTCGGACTCTGACCTGCTGACCTGCTCCCCGACGGAGGACGATGCCATGGGGAGCCGGAGCGAATCGCTCTCCAACTGCAGCACCGGGAAGAAGCGGCTGGAGAAGTCCCCGTCCTTCGCTTCGGAGTGGGATGAGGTAAGGCTGAGCTTGCTGAAGAGCCTCTGTGCCAGGGATGACTGTGCAGCGGGAGCTCCCCTGTGCCGTGCTGCCCTCAGGGGTCCTGGGTGGGTTCCATTGCTTCCGCTAACTCTCACAAGGCATTAGCAGGCACATGCTCACCTGGGAGTCTGCAAGGTGTTAAATGCCAAAAGATAGAGTTCATTGGAGTGGGGGAGCAGCAGAATGGCAAGCAGTTTCAAAGTTTTTTGCTCAAATACAGGGCTTGGTTGCT
This sequence comes from Callaeas wilsoni, assembly GCA_013398955.1. Classification (NCBI taxonomy): domain Eukaryota; kingdom Metazoa; phylum Chordata; class Aves; order Passeriformes; family Callaeidae; genus Callaeas; species Callaeas wilsoni. The sequence goes on from VWPU01006261.1 coordinate 29,170, forward strand.
TTTAGGCAAGCCAGATAAGTTTTCACATCTCCAAAATGAGAAAGACTTGATAACAATGCCCTTCACCAGCCTTTCTCCTGATTTCCTCCTCCCAGTTCTTCCCTGTTGACCATCCCAGTGTCTTGGAAGTGTTGTGTTGCTGGGTCCCTGCTGCTGGGGAGTGTGAGCAGTGCCCGAGGGTTCATGGGGATGGAAGGAAGACAGTAATTAGGCTGGTTTGTGTATTTGATAGCTCCTGCTCTCCTCCTCACACACTTATTTCAGCGGCTGGTTAGCAGTCATTTTATTATCATATCGGACGCCCACGGACAGTTAAATATTTCATGCTCAGAAAGTTGGCCCTGGAGAGCCACTGGGGCAAGATTAAGTGTCCCTCTAAAATTCTGCACCGCAGCATTACTGAAACATTCTTTGGGGATGATTCTGTGCTGGGAGAGCCGGGGCTGCAGAAGAGATAAGCTGGGATGAACCACTCTTTGTACTCTGAAAGGAGCTAAAACCCCTGGCGTGGTGCTGGGGGTGTGGAGCCGCGTGTGCCGGGCGTGGAAGCCCAGGGGAGGGTTGTGCCCCTGCACTGGCTGATGCTCAACTGCCTCTCCAGCCCTGACTTGGAGAGAAAATTATCATCTGGGGAAGAAGGAGGTATTTAGAGATGCTAAGAGCAACGTGAGAATCCATCCCTCAGTCCGTTCTCTCCCTCCCCCTCACTCCCTGCTGGGTCTCAGAGTTGCCAAATAGATATTTTCCTCTGCAGCTGCTTGGGCTGGAGAGGCTTCGCTGTTAATTGCCCAGGTCAGTTGTACCATGGCTTAGGGAAAGGCTCTGCAGCAGAAGGTTCTTCGGAAGGGCTGGATAATTCCCTGTGCTTTTATCTGAGCTGTTTGCAGCAGACAGTGAAAGGGCAGAAGCCTTTGGCACGACTGCATTGGTAGCAGAGGTCAAGTGCTGAGCTGCATGTACTGCCTCTGCTTCCTCTGCTCGGGTGAACCCTCAGAGCTGCTTCCTCCTGCCTGTAAACAAATCCCTCATTTCCCCTGAGGCAACCGGACAAGCCCCAGGAGAGGAATCTGCTTTTCCTTCCTCTCATGTTTAGGTGAGGAAATCAGAGAAAGAATGTGAAAAACTCACATCTGTCTACAATGGGGCAGGTCTCACTTTTTAAAAGTCTAGCTGGTCATAGTGGCAGCAGTGGGATTTAAACATAAATGTAATTCTGTCGTTGTGTGTTGAGTTAGTTCTCTGGATGGGATAATGCAACTGCTCAGATTTGGATGCAACTTGCAGCCTCTGCACTTACCAGGGCAATATAAACCATATTGAGCCACCTCTGTCAGCATTGGTTTGGCTCTCCCTCTGTGCTGAGGGGAAACAATGGCAGATTTATATTATTCTGTTAATTTTAATGGCCTTTATGCAGGTGACTAAGGACAGAGGTGATCCATGTGCAGCTCCCTGTGGCTCCCAGCTGTACCCAGCAGGCTGAGGGCTCTGCCTGCTGGCCTGGCCAGCAGCAGGTGTGTCTGTGCAGGGCACAGGGGCTCGGGGAGGGATCTGTGGTGTCCCTGGACACATGGGATCTGCAGCAGAGCCTGAGCTGACACTGCTCTGGGCCGTGCTGGCTGACTGGGGACAGCAGAAAATCTGCGGTTTGTAAGCAAAGGGTCATGTCCCTGCCCTGGCCGAGCGCTGCCAATGCCCTTTGTTGGAAGTGGAAGGTGGTGCTGGCTTTGCCAAAAGGGTGGGATGGGGAAGGAATGATTCACTTGGCAAAGCTCATCCCTGTTCCCAGTTCAGCTCCCCTGCTCCAAGGACCTAGCCCAGAGTGTTGCTTTGTGCTCTGTGCCGCCAGGAGCCTGTTCAACCCATGTCCCATCTCCCCCTGACCCCCTGCTCCTTGCTGGGAATGGGAATGCACACGTGGTGCCCTGTGGCCACATCAGGTGGGAATTCTGTGTGAGCAAGGCAGAGAAACTCTTCCATCAGACATCCATGTATTGCCCAGGGAGAAGGTGAGGACCGAAATGCTCAGTCCTGCTCTGGTGGGAAGCGGGGTGGGGGCAAGGAGGCATGTGAGGGGGCAGAGCTCTCAGTCAGCATAAATATTTGAATCCTTCCAAACCTGCCTGAGGGCTGAAGTGATGGATTTGGTTTTCATCACTGCCTCATGAATATTGAGCAGACGGGGATGAGCGGGGCAGGGGCAGCTCACCGGGGTTTGGTACAGGACAGCCTGTGTTTGCACCTCTGAGGGAGGGGGCTCTGGCCCCCGGCCCCACAGCCAGCCTCCTTTTCAGGGCAGAGTCACCTGCTTCTGCTCTGCCTTCCTGCTCTGTGGAGCAGCTCCAGCCCTGCCCAGCAGCCTGGCTCATGCTCCAGGCTCCGAGCAGAGATGTGTGCAGTCAAGGCCTGGGGCTGCTCTTCTGCCTCGTAGGTGTTGGTAAGAAAAACGATCTGTTAAATGATCAGGGCCAGGAACAAGGAAGGCTGCTGGGAATTAGCCTCAGACCTGGCTCCTGACATCCTTTAACATCTCCTGACATCCTCCACTTCCAGCTGCCTGCTATCAAGTCAGCAGTTCCGACTCTGAATTTGAATTTTGGAGGTTCCAGTATCCATCTCACAAAACGAGGTGGTAGTTCTCTGTTCTGACTTAAGTCCTTTGAGGAAGAGATTAAACATCCTCCCAAAAAAAATTAAGGGAACTGAATAAAACATGCACGTTACTTCAGGTTTTTTTAGATAAAAGGAGGCACGCAGTCTACCACTTTCCCCCCCCTCCTCATGTGAATTAGTTGAAGAACTAATGAATATTCTGTAGCTAATTATGGCACTGGACATTCATCTCCGATGACTAACTGCAGTGGTGCTCCGTGTCTCCTGTGAAAGGAATGCTTTGCATCTGCAGTAACCATGGCTGTGGTGTTTCACCGGCTGCTGACCTGTTCTGGGCTGTGGCCTGAGGAGGGCTGCCAGGAGCAGATGGCACATCTGTGGTGCCTTCCACCTCAGCCTTGGAGCTGGGAAGCAACTGGATGGAGGTTGTGGCTGCTGTGGGTGCCTTTAAACCTTGTCTGGACTGTTGGGTGCTGCAGTACCCGGTGGAATCGGTGCCTTAATTACAGGCTTACAGTGGAGGATTAACGACATTTGCATTGAAATGTGAAACTTTCAGGAAAGCTTTTGATGCAAAACCTGCCACTGCCTTAAAACACCCAGGAGTTGAAATTCAGAGCTGCCAGCTAGCACCCTTGAAAGAAAATGCAAATATTCCCCTTGTTACTCAGGAAGAGCTGCTGGTTTTGTGCCTGGTGAAATTGCATGGTGTAAAAGCTCAGGCATCAGCCTCCCAAAATGTTTCATTTATTCTCTTGGTTCAGGTGTTTAAATCTCAGCTTGCCCTGGGTTTGGCTGGTGGGACCAGGCAGAGTGGCTTGATTTGTCCCCGAGTGTCCCCTGCCCCAAGCTGACCCTCGACCTCAGCATTCCAGTTTTCCTTTTGCCTGAAATGGTTTGTAATTCGCGTTTGTCTAGGGCAGAAGCAGTAGTGGGGTCCGTATTTTTGGTCTCGATTTCTGCTAAACAAGCATGGCCATCAGGGTCTTAATCAGCTTAATTATTGGGCTGATTATTCTATTGTCTCCAGGTCCCAGTGTTTCCTCTTGTTTTTCCTGTGCTAAGGTCAGGAATTTTTACATCATCCCTCATGTCCGATCTCTTCTCTTTGCCCCCAGTGGTGAGATTTCCTCCAGCCTGATGACCTTTGAAGTGAAAGCTTTCGTGTTTCCACCATTTTTAATCTGCTGCCTGTTGGAATTATGAGCCAATGTGGAGCTAAGCCAATCCAAGCCAATGTAAGAGAATTCACTGGTTTTATAGGAAAACCAGTGTGCTGAAAGGCAAATGTAAAGACCAGGCATGCTTTGTTCCAGTGTTTAGCAGCAAGGGCTGAACACAACAGGGGTGATACTTGCCAGCACAGCAGCTCCATCCACCTCTGTGTGTGTTTCTGGGAGCTTCTCAAGTGTGTGAACTCAGTATTTGTGAATCAGAAGCTTTTGATTCTTGTGTGAATGATTCGTGCTCTGACGGATGTTTTGGTTATGTAACAGCCTTGTGATCATTGGCGTTTTGGGGACATTTTTGTTTTTCAGGAACAGAAATGTCCGGCCTCAGTGTCCTTACTAAATCCAGTCTTTCATTATGTTCTCTTCCGCTTTACGTCGCATCTTCTAGCACTTCTGAAGCTTTTATTTGAAAAAAAGTCTCTAAATCTCTCTCTCCAGCCTGGAGCAGCTTCACTGCTCTGCCTTGTGTCCCACAGGCTGGATCCAGCCTTGCTTGAGAGCCTTATGTTGCTTTGGGGTTTGTGTTAGGATGCAGGAATATGGAAAGACAGTGAATTGATTCAATGTTTTCTGGGGGTTTGCCTTTTTATTGTGACTCAGAGTAGCCATTGTCCAGTTGTTTCCCTGCCGTGGGCAGATGTGTCGCTGCATTTGGCCATTCTCTTTATCGTGTCAGTGTTGGATTTTACTGTTTGTCAAAACAACATTGATATTTGGAGGGCTCTGATACTGCAGATCCATCACACGCTGTTGTGAAATTCAAGTTTATACCATAAGTTCCTTTTGGTACATGTTTAGATTTGTAACTTTGGGATTTGTACAAAAACACAGGCTGGAGAGTGGCGTGAAGCAACAAGCACTGGTCCCCATCCAAATGAATTTCTCAGAGACCATATTAAGCCAGAAAATGTGTTTGCCTTTATCACTGGCAAACAGTTGCAGAGTGATTTGAAATAAATTCAGCAAGTCTCCATGCTCTGTGGAAGGCTGCTGGGGGAGGATGGAGCACGGCAGCTCTGGATTCGAGTGCTCAAATGTGCCGTGAACAACTGGCTGGTGCAGTTTAGCTTTGAATTAATAAATGGAGCATTATGATTTCCAGGCCTCTGATGTTTGTTATGCTGGGTTCATACAGGCTGGTGTCTTTTGGAGACACGGAATATATTGAGTGATGAAATATGAGCCGTGTGCTCCATGGGATGGCAATGGGAGAACATAAGCTGAAGCATCATAAACTGAACCAGAAGTGGTTTATGGGCTGTCATCAACCTACAAATGAGATTCATGGCCGAGATTCAAATTTTTCAGGTCTGTGCTTGTATTAAGGAGTCAGCAGGTATCATCCCAGATCCCACTCTTGCTCCATCCTTTTCAGACATGCTGGTGGGTGCTGCAATCCTGCCATTCTTCTGCTCCAGGATATATCCCAGCTGAGTCTGAGCAGCCTCCCTTCCTTCCAGGGGTGCAGTATCAGTCAGTGTTTGAGGTTTGCTGTGGTGTTGGTGCAGATGGAAGTGGCAGTGATTCTGTGCTGCCCCAGCTTCACCTGTCGACCTCACGTGCCCGTAGTTCTCCCCTGGAGTTTCGAGCTGGCCCGCTGGGCTGTGATGGGACTGCTCACATCATCACTGGGGGATTCATTGTGCTCAAAGGGGTTTGAAACTCTAGAAGCAGCTTGTTCGGGTTTTGTTTTTTTATTTTTATAATTTGAAACCAAATCTGCTCCATCCCCCAGCTGTTGAAGCTTGGGAGTAACGAAGTCTTAACTCCTGACACTCTCCTGGAATTGCAGAAATTTAAAAGCCCGATAACCTTTCCACCCAACTTTGTAAGTAGCTTTCAAGACTGAAATCTGCTGCTGGAGCTGCTCTTGTCTGCTGAGCCTGAGCCCTGGGCAGGTTTGTACAATAGGTTATGAACCCTCAGTAATAAGGATTTATAATGGGAATCCTGCTATATTCTTAATTATGCTCCTGCTGCAGGGTGTCATTATAGTGCACTAATGCCCTCCATATGGCAGATAGCGTGCACTTGGTTCTGTGTGGTTTTATTTAATTACAGACCTTTATTTGAGTAACTTCACTGCTCGGAGTCTGAGGCCTGTGCAGGTGCAAGGCAGGTCCTCTTCCTGGTGCTCAGGAATCACTGGTGATTTTTAAGCTGCCAGTTTGGGAAGGGGCCACAGAGGAGGCAGAAGACATTGACCCACACAAGGTGGTGAGGGCCTGGCACAGGTTGCCCAGAGAAGCTGTGGCTGCTCCATCCCTGGGAGTGTCCGAGGTCAGGTTGGACAGGGCTTGGAGCAACCTGGGTGCCTCTGCCCCTGGTGGGGAGTGGGACTGGATGAGCTTTAAGGTCCTTTCCAACTGAAACTCTTTGAGGATTCTGTGATTTTAGTTCTCTCAGGGTGACCTTGCTGTGTCCTTGGCAGTCTCTGCTGCTGCGTGCAGAGACTGAGAACAAACTTCTGCATTTGCACTGATGGTGACTGTAAGGTGAGGTTTTATGAAGCCAGAAAGCTCCAGGAGCATCGAGATGCCTCTCAGACTAGGTGAGTGTCACCCTGACAGAGTGATGGTCAGTCTGGCACTCTTCAAATGAAGCCCCTTCCCTGTGTGTAGGTACACAGCCCATGTTGTGTGAAGCTCTTTATTCTGGGGACAAAAGCACCGGGGCTGGTTTAATGGCCCTCAGTCTCTCTCAGCGGATTCATTGGCTTCAAACTTCAGCAGTGGCCTGGGGAAGAAAAGCTGGAGAGATCAGTCTGGACACCATGGCTTGACATCCATCAGGGCAGGGGGTGCAGCAGAGCCTGTGCAGGGCCCCATGTGCCCTCAGGGACAGGAGGGTCCCTGCCCTCTGCACAGGTGTGGGACCTGTCCATCTCTGGGTCCCTGCTGCTCCTGCAGGCTGGGATCAGGGAGGAGGAAACATCCTGCCCGTGTAAGAGGCCATTGGCTGCTCCTGCCCTGAGCACTGCGAGGTGGGGAATTGCTGTGCAGGACTCTGGTGTGGCAATGTCTCCTGTCCGGCAGCAGGACAGGCCTCGGCATGGCACCAGGCTGGCTTGGCCTCGCTGGCCTTCTGCAAACAAACGCCTCTTCCTCTGTTAGCAGAACTCTGCTCGGGACAGTTTGTTTTGAGTCGGGTTCTGTTTTGGAGTCACTGGCCAGTTGCTATGTTCCCGTGGCCGCCTGCCTGCCTGGAAGAGCTCGCCCCTTCCCCGGCCGCACCCAGCTCCTTTTTTCAGGGCATTTGTATCTTTCACCAAATGTAGGCAAATGTGAAAATAAATACAAGAGCTCCAGTCCTGGTAACTGCTCCACGGCTCCTTCCAGTCACATTCCTGCTATGGGGTTAATGAGGGACACTCTCCCATCCTTGCAGCCTTTCCTTCTCCCAGAGTACTTCAGCTGTGCAGGAGTTTCTCCTTCCCTGGTGGGGTTTCAGGGCTCATTGGCTCACCCTCACTGTCCCAGCCTGGAGCCAGCTGCCCCTCTGCATTAGGGATAACAGATACGGTTGTATTAATTTAGGAGGCGGAAGCATTTTGTGGTTTTATTTCTGTGGGTGTAAAACAAATAAACCATAAAATCCCCACCCCAAATTGCCCCCACCGCACAACCAGAGATGGGCACTTAGTGCTTCAGTGGAAAAATACAGGTTAAGCCAAAACAAATCGGAACTGAGTGTTCAGGCTACAACTAAGTCTGAGCTGCAGCACTATATTTAAACATGGTATTTTTGTATTTTAATAATTAACCAGTGGGAAAGAACAGCCTAAAAAACTGTAGTGTAGGCTATTTTCAAGGTATCTTCTCTTCAACCCCATGTCCATGCTAGAGTGCGGCTGAGGAAGGGCTGCAGGAGACAAGGATGCTCTAAAGCATTGATTTCCTCTCCAGATTTGTCCTTCCCCTCATTTTTCCCTTTGCAGCCTCCTAACAGTTAAATCAAGCTGCTCAGCCATAAACCCATGTTTGAGGTGGTGTGTGAGTCTGTTTGAGGTGTTTGCTTTTTGTGGAGAGCCGAGGGCAGGGCAGGATTTCCCTCTGCATTAATGGTAATAGCTGGAACTGTGCATAACCGTGACCGACACTTGGCAGAGGAGGGCTGTGAAAGGTAATCCTCTGCTGCGTGATTGTTTAATTTCCATTCAGTTTTATATAGCACAAGGCAATTCCCTGCTTTTGAGGAAAAGGTCGTGGGTGTTTCAGCGCTTCAGAGGCACCTGCAAGTCCTCACGGTAGTGTTGGGACTGCAGAGCTGGCAGTGCTGGGGGCTGAGCCTGGACAGCATCAAGTCTCTCTGTAATTAGGAGAGGGCAGCACGATGGAAACAAAGGAACTTGGCCTCAGAGTTAATTTGCGATTTGAATCCAGCTAGAGCTTCCCAGACAAGGTACAAGAGCGGCTCCAGTTCAGAGGTGTACCTTGTCCTGAAGCTGGTGGCACCAATCTGCAAAGTTTAATGTCCTTAGACATCTGGAGCTTGAACTGAATCGACCTCAAGACCCAAATTGTGCAGTAATCGCTCAGGGTTGCAGCAGTGTCCCAGAAATCCTCTGCAGCTCGGGCTCAGTGCCTGTCCATGGAAGGGAGTAGAGCAGCCAGTGCCAGGGCCCCTGGTGTTACCTGGGAATGGGGCTGGTTCTGCACCATCCCTGTATTTCCCTCCAGTCCTGCATGCCCATAATGTCCTGGTGGTACTTGAGGGCACGGTGAAACTCAAAGGTTTTGCTGGAGAGCATTCAAGGTTCATTCAAGAGCTGGGGGTCAAAGCCATCTGCTTTGGTGGTTCTTGCTGAAATGAATCCAGTGGGGCTCAGGTGTCTCCCAGCAGCTCCAGCAAAGGTCACGTTCAAGTCCTTGCTCTGTCCAGGGGCTGAGGAGCAAGAAATGCTTTTGCCTTAGGACAGGACCCATGTGTCCAGTGACTGCAAACCCCTCCTAACTGGAGTTTCTTTTTAGATCATACTTCCCTCTTCTGCTGCATGTGTTTGGATTCTGATTGTTTTCCCAGGCTGATTTTCACATCTCCTAGTAAATGGGCATTAACTGTATTTCAAGCCCAGCAGAGGTGCTCATCCTCATGGTTTTCCGGGGGCAGAGGACTTACATCCTTAATAGCTCTGTTACAACTCACACGAGTGCCTTCTCCCTGGCGAGATTTAACACTGCAAGTGCAGTGCCCGCTGCTCCCTGCAGGCAGGAGGGGCTTCGTGGAGATCTGCCTTGGCAGAAACCTCGTAAGAGTTTTTTTTTGTTTCACCAAAACCCCTCCGTGGTGGAGCTCAGCTCCAAGCTGCCCCTGAGTGTGCGTGGTGGTTCGTGGGAGCTCCTCGCAGCACCCCCAGGAGCCCCTCACACCACGGGGGTGACTGGGGACTCACGCAGCTGCACTGAGCAGAGCATCACACTGAGAGCCAGGCAGGGCAGAGGCAGCCGGGGTGAGGTCCAGGGAAACTTGGACTGCTTCCCCAAATATGTCCTTAAACGACCAGGAGAAAAAAAAGTTGAGTGAGAGTTGAGGTTTATTCCCCCACTCTGTGGCCAGTCACTTTGCATTCAGCAGCAGCCATTCAGAAGTGCCTCGCAGGGGTATTTGCTTGGAAGATTTCCATTTGGGAATCTCACTGGAGGCACTTTTTTAAAAATTCTTTATTCTTTGTTTTCGTTTTTGTTTTTTTTTTTTTAATTTTCTGCTCAGTTATAGACTGAAGACTGGGGTAAGCAACCAGCCCTGAGCCCCTTGAGTGTGTTGTTGCTCTTTGGGAAACAGTGGGGTTCAGTGCTGAGAGTACTGAAGGGTCTGAACTGACCAGCTGAGCTGCAGTTTGTCAGGTCTTTCCTCTTACAGCTAACCTGCTAATTGTCAGTTCTCCCTCTGCACCACTGCACTGGAAACCTCGATTTACGAATTCTGCTCAAGAATTGCTTGAGAAGTTTCTCTTCTCGTTTAAGGAAGTCTCTTGAAGGTTCACTGGAAATTGCAACTTGCATTAATTTATTCTTTTGTGTGTGTGGCAAATGCAGCTATTTCTATGCAGCTCTTAACTGGGCTCAAACAGACCCATTCCAGCAGAGTTTGTACCTTTTCTTCCTCGTTGCCTGAGGTTTGCCTGGAGCTGTGGGCTGTGGATCGCTTCTGTCAGAGATGGAGCTGTCTCCTGCTCCCTCTCCTGGGTCCTTCAGGCATTTGCCCCGTGATGCTGCTATCCCAAACGATCTGTTTTCAAACCCTTTGGAAGCACCTGCTCCGATGGGGAGCACAGCTCCATGTATAGGATGGGGAAATGTGGTGGTTTAAAAAATAAATCAAGCCAAAACAAAACTGCTCAGCAAAACAGAGCATGGGGAAGCCGAGCTCCCAGTCTGCTTGCTGGGAAGGGTTTGGTGACAGCATTCCTGCAGCTTCACTGCTGGTGTGGGGGGCCGTGTGCTCCTACAGGGAGAGTGAGGAGTTTGGGGCTCCTTCCTTACCCCCAGGCTGTGCTCCAGAGGGATGGTTTTGTTGAAGGTTTTTATTTTCAAGCACTGGCAAGTTGTGGAAGGGAAGGCTCTGCAGAGCCTCAACCTCTGCATATCCCTTCTGAGCCATCCATCCCAACAAGGACTTAGGCAGGCAAGGTGTGCAGGGTACCTCTTCTGGTTCAGAGAGATCTTAACATCCTTTCCTGAGTTTCTTCAGCTGTCACGTGGGAGGTGAAATCCTGGGCTGCTTTTGCCTTTTCCTGAGGCTTTATGAATAATGCAACATGTGCTCTTTTTTATTTGCAGATCGAAAAGATCATGAGTTCCATTGGCGAAGGCATTGACTTTTCCCAGGAGCAGCACAGGATCTCAGGTAATGTACCCAGCTTGTGTCTGTCTGTCCTGGCTGTGCTCTGCACACAAACAAGGTGCTGGCTCCTGTGTGTGGATCTCTGTAACCTGCTTTGGCTCTGGGAGGGAGAGGAATGCTCTGGCACAGGAGGAGCAGACCTGGGTTCCCACATGATGCTCAATGCTGCTGCCAGCAATTTTAATTCCACACTCCTTGGGAAGATTCCTTTAATTTTACAGAATGCAGCTGCAGGATTTTCCTTCCGGCTCTTTCTGTGAGGGCAGCAGCTGTGCTGAGCAGGGCTCTGTGGTGCCAGTGGTGGGTCAGTGTGGGTGCCATGGTGGCCATGCCCTTTGGATGTGGTAAATCTGCCAGGTGCCTCAGGGAGGGTGGTCCTGGGCATTTCTGAATGCACCTGCAAGTACCGATACCCACTGGACGAGGCTCTCGGAGGACACTTAAAATGGGAATTCCCTTCTCTGCCTTTGAATCGTGAGCAGAAGCAGAACTCAAGCTTGCTGGAGAGCTGCCACCACAAGGGTTTCTGTCCTTTTAAATCCTTCACCTCCAGACTGCTGCAGCAGAACAGCTCTGACTCCGGGTGGGCAGCAGCTCCTCCTGATGAGATGCTAATGCAGATCCGCACACGCAGCTCACACGGGCTGTGACAGAGCTCACCTCATATCCATTTGTCACTCACGTTTTTGCTTAGATGAGGAGAAACTCGCTGTTCCCAGTGGGAGTTGAACCTGATTCAGGCTCTGCATTCTGGGGTCAGGTGGCTCTGCAGAGGAGTTGATGCTGTGCGTGGGTTTGTGCTCAGGCGCCCTGCTCTGACAGCCCTCCCTGCGCCGGTCCGGGCTGTGATGGATCGATAGCGCCAGGGAAGGGTCTGACATGGAGGGGAGAGGAGGAGCCAGTGCTCCTGCAGACCTGCAGCTGTGCAGGGAGCGCACAGCAAGATGGACACCCTGCAGCAGGTGGGCATGGGAGCTGCCGTGTCCTGCAGCTGGGGGTTTTCCCGTGGGCTGTGCTCTGTCACACTTGGTTTGGGATCCCTCGTGTGCACATCTTCTGCTGGGCACATTCCCTGTTTGTCCCTCCTTTCCCTGGAGCAGGCAGAGCTCTGCCACAGCTCTCCCTGGAGCTGGGAGCTCCCACACATTTGGCCTTTCCTCCACAGGGCTTTGTGGGGCTGTCGTTGTGCTTCAGGTCACGGTGAATGTGCACAGAGCTGCAGGGAGGTTCCCAAATGCTCTCTCATCCTTAAAAATGGGTGAAGTTTGAGGATATTTGGGCTCCTGACTAGCTTGGGGTCTGGAAAGGTGAATCCTGTGGGGATAAGCGTGTTTGGAGCTGGTTGTATGAGCAGTTACTGTGTACAACTGCCTTGTGTCTGGGTAAGGGCTGGCAAGGCCTTCTTGGAGCTTGAGCAGTCAAGGAACACCGTCATTTTAGGGATACCAAACTCCACCTGCCCTTTTTCTTAAGGGAGTTTAGCCTTGAAACAGACATTTGTGTCTCTCTGCACCAAATGCCCACGAGCAGTTGGGGTGATGTTGGTCTGGCACAGCCCACGCACTGATTTCCTCCTCCAGACAGGTGCAAACTTCACATTAAAGATTGTTACTGAAACAGTAACACCTGAAAGCCCCTCCTGAACCCTGGCAGCCTCTTCTCTTCCCGTGGGACTTGAGAAGAGCCTTGCAGGAGGCACCATGCTGTCCTTCTGTCCACGAAGCTTTGGGAATGCACTTATCATTCCAGCTCTGCCCACTGGTTCCCCCTCTGCCAGCTGCAGGATTCCCAGAATGTGGAGCATAAGGGGAAGGATGGAGCTGAGAAATTGGAGTTTGTTTCAGTCAGAAGTTGTGATTAGGACCTTGCCAGGGGGCACAAGTACTGTGATTCTTCTGTTCTTGTATCATCCTTGTAGCATACAAATATCAGGTGTATTTAGGGCACCTTAGTTTTCAGCCTGGGATGTTTTGCACGTCTGTTGTTCTGTTTTTCTTTTGAAAGGAAACCCTTTCATTCCCTCTCTCCAAATACTTCCCTCTCTTCATTTTGTCATGACTTGAAAGGGTTTTGTAAACAGAAAACCTGCACTTGGTATCACTGTACATTTCCCTTTGAAAAGCAGAAATGCATTTATAAGTGCATGCAAGGCTGAATAGAGTAAATAATTTTAAAATTTAAATTCAGGAGGTGGAGAAGGAGCTGCTGTGGTTTCATTCTCCTTGCCAATACCCCAACGGCTCCCAGGAATGCTGTGATAGGCAGCAGGCAGTTCCTCACCTCTCTCTTGATAAATTAATTCTGAGCCAGCCACAAATCACTTGGATCTGTTGAAGCAGACCTGTGACATCATTTTTTAAAACCCCCAAGCCGTGTTGTCCATCATCGAGTAAATACTGAGGAGTCAGTGATTTTCACTGGAGAGTTCCGGAGCCGCTGCCTCCCTCCCGGCGGGTGGGAGCGCTGGGAGGGGGGAGAGGATGAGGAGAAGGGAGGGACAGCGTGGAGCGTGGGGCTCGCCGGCTCAGACAAAGCCGCCGCCGCCGCAGCTGCCGGCGGAGCGCAGGGACCGTGGGGGGAAAGGATGGAGGGGAGGATGGAGAGCTGGCGAGCGGGAGCTCCTGGCACGCAGTCCGGGCTTAGCTGCTGCCCCGGAGCACGGGCTGGCTCAGGGGAGGGAGGCAGAAGCCTTTTGTGATCTCGGCGGTGCCGTGTGCTCGCGCTGGAAGGACCGGCCGGCGCTCCCAAATACCGGCACAGGAGCAACCCCCTGGACCAGGCAGCAGGAATTACCCCAGGAATCCGCAGATGACACCGTGAGCTCTGTGTGTGCAGCCATTGCAGCACAGTGGGGAGGGATGGCTGGAAGGTACCAAACTGCTTCAGCTGACCTGAAGGTTCAAAGGAAGCAAACGGGGGTCTCCTGATCATCCTTTTCTTTGCATCCATGCTGGAAACAGACGTGGCAGGGAGCCTGAAAATCTGCCTGTCTTGCATAGCAAATTCCCTGATGAAAAGGAGATCTCTGAACTTTTTTTTTGTCGTACTTAAGGTCTTGAGCTTCACTAGAGGAGAGTAACAAGTCACTGGACTCATCCCAGGGGTGAGGGAAGGCAGAGCTCATCTGCCAGGGCTTCTGTAGGTGTTGGGAGGCTTCTCCTTTATCAGAGGCTGAGGGGAGGTGCCAGGGCATGGCTCGGACTTGAGCTGCTGCAGGAGGAGGAGAGGGTGTGCTTGCATTTGCTTTTTTCCTTTTGCCGTGGCTTGGGAGCAGGGAACCGAAATGCCTCCTTCCCGCAGAGCTGCTCCCTGTCTGAGCGAGGGGTTCGATGCGGCGGCTGCGCTCGGCCGAAGAAAATGAAGGAAGGGCAAATCCAGGTGTGTGCCCAACACCTGGCAGGACCAGCAGTGTTGGGTGAGAACTGTCCTGGCTGTGCTGTCACACGGTGCAGTGGTGGGGCTGGGCTCTCCGGGGCCAGTGTGCTGGAATGCCAAGAGGTGCGGGCAGTGTGCTGGAATGCCAGGCGGCCGGATCGCTGGTAGAATGACAGAGCCAGGGCTCCTGGACACGTGCCTGGGGTCCCCATAACGTAATGGGGTAACGACGAGACGAAGCCCCTGCCATGGTTTGCCTCTCTCAGGACTGCTGGGGAGGAAGAGCACAAGCCCTTCCTCTCCGCTGCTGCAGTCTGTGCTTCCTTTGTCTTGCGTGTCTTCCCGCGGACAGCCGCTCTGCCTGGGCTCCTGCTGCTTTCTCGAGTGTCCGCCGTGTCCGAGCTGGCTCGGCTGCATGAAGCCGTTTTCTCTCAGGCTGCTCCGTGCTCCCCGCTGAGCCGGGGCTGCGTCCAGAGGTGTGTGGATGAGAGGACGGGCACAGCTCTGCTCCCTTCCCTCGCACCTGCCGCTGCCTGGGAATGCCTCGGGTGGAAGTTTGCTGCTCTCCTCCCGCCCCCTTCCGCTGAGCCAAGGAGTGGATCCGCATCCCAGTGGGGTTGGGCTTCATGTGCTTGCCTGGCGAGGAACTTGCGAGCCCTGACAGCAGTGCCTGTGATCTCAGCGCCCCAGCAGCGCCTCTGAATCTTTGCCCGGGCGAGGAGTTTCTTTTCGGAGTGTGAACTGCGGTACCGATTTGCACCCGGAGCCCGCGGAGGCACTGCGAGCTTGTTGTCCATGCTCTGTGCACACAAGAGGAATTGTCTGCCCGCTGATTTGTTGTACTCTGAGCATAATTTTTTGAGTTTCTTTATGGTAATGACTATGATGTGGCAATGCCATCTGTCCTCCTCAGAGTGCCGCTGCTACCGCCTGAACGGTTTCTCCCTGTTCAAGCGGCTGCCGATTCCTCTCTCGTCAGGTTCGCGGATGCTGGAGCAGAGCGTCGGGGAGTGGCTGGAGTCCATCGGCCTGCAGCAGTACGAGAGCAAGCTGCTCCTGAACGGCTTCGACGATGTCCGCTTCCTGGTGAGTGCCCGGCAGGGACCCCGGGCTCTAAGGAATGGGTCGGCCAAAGCTTCCCGTGGTACCGATGCCCCGTGTGGGCGCCGGGCACAGCCGGGTTCTGCCGCCCGGCACGACGGCCTTGGGGTGTGTAGAAGGCTGGACAGAAGGAATAGATGAGGGTTATGTTGGGTCTTCACATTTAATTCAGGTGTTACTGCTTTTCTCACTAAAATTTTGATAGAAAATTTTGTTTAATTTGCCCCCTAAATCTTTACTATGCAATTTACTCCAGAAATGGGAACTGAAATTCGCTGGTGTTTTGACGGAACCCCTGAGCAGTCTGTGCTCTGGGCTGTGAAGGAGGCAGCAGACCTCTTGTTGGAACTGTACTTGCCCAGAGCATGCAGGCAGTATGTTAATGAGCTGTACCTAATTGCATTGACACTGTTGGCTCTGAAACCTAATGATGACGACACGGTAATGCTCAGGGTTGAGGGATTTTAATAACCAGTGTCTAGAAACTTAAAGCTGCATGGTGTAAAAATCCGAGAATTCGTGTGGAATGATGAACTGCAAAGAGGGAAAATCTTGGTGCTGCAGGAGGGGTTCTCCCTGGATGGCTTAAAGAAATGCTTTTGAACGTGGACTCCAAGTTTGGTAAATAAGAAAACATGGATGTGAATCTTCGGAAAAGTAATTTTGGCTAATGCAGCATCCTGCCTTGGAACGGGAGCAGGGATGTCTCTGGTGCTGGGGACAGTGCAGAGAGGTGACACCAGGAGGATGTGAGCTGGGTGGGGGGGTTTGGGAACACACAGTGGCCATCACTGGTGGGGAGGGTATGAGGGGCAGCCGGAGAGAGACGGGAGGCCAGGAAAGGGCACGGATGGAGGCTCAGGGAAATGTACACCTGAGCAGCATCTGTTGGGCTACTCAAAGGCAGGGTGTAATTACACTTTAAAAGATGACCTGGCCAGGAGGATAAATGTTGTGGGGACTATCCAGCTGTGCCTCCTGGTCTCCACAGCAAGCAGCCAGGCCATTTGCTTTCCCTTCCCCTGGCAGGGCCAACACTCTCCACCAGAGCTGGGGTTTGCTGTGGTTTTCACCCCATGTTCCACCCAGCCAGTCCCAAACCCCGGTGGACTCTTGGCTAGGGATGTGTTAGGGTTCAGCATCCCTGTGTGTGCTGGGGCTCTTTGGAGATGGTACAACAAATTTAAATTAAATAATCTTGTAGATCCTCTTGGGATCCCCTGCTGATGGATCTGTGATCATTGTTGGGTCGGTGGCTGCTCTCATGCAGCGGTTGCAGATAAAACACCTTTCCCTTGCCTGGCCTGGGGTGATGGACCTCACTCAGCTCAGAACTCCAGTAGCAAAGGTTCCTGTGTGTGTCCCTCTGTGTGGTGGTGTTGGGTACGTGGTAGGATTTGCTCTCTTCATGGCTGGGCGTTTTTCTTCCCTGTCCAGTGCTGGGTGGCTGCTCCCAGTGCAGCAGTTGGCTGCTGCTGTATTCAGGGGATGGGACACTCATTTGCTGATTCCTCTCAAATTTAAAAGGTCACATAATTTCACAAAGATTTCCTGCAAGCCCAGCTGATTTCCATTTTGCTGCTTATCTCTTTTCCTAGGGAGTTGACCCTGGCACTCGTGCCAACCCTGGCTTTAAATCCATTCATCCCAGCCCCGAGAACTCCAAACTAATACATCAGCCCAGCAGAAAAGTTGAATTATTTAGAATCTTTCCCTCTGTGGTGTTCCTTGCCCTCAGCTTCTGGTGTTGGGGGAGCAAAACCTTCAGACAGAGCACAAGTGAGGAACAAGTGGTTAATTTGGTTCTTGTGGTGGTTTTGATGTTCTTGGATGAATTATTAAAACTGCTGTGAACACTGAAGCTGGGCAGAGCAGGGGCTCAGGACACTGAACTCCGAGTGCTGGGCTGCCCAGTCCTCTTTTTTGCACAACTATTGCTTTTTTGGCTGCTCCTTCCAGTCTCTAACAGAGAATATTCCAAAGTAAGTGCATTACTTTCCTGGAGTTAAACAGTTTCTATGAAAGGATTAGTCCCTCTTAGGGCCTCACTGCGTTCAATATTTCAAGGCCCAAAGAACGCCGGGTAATGGTTTGCAAATCGCCAGGTGGGTCATGAGGTTAATTAAGTTTTAGTAGCCCAAACTAGGAAATTGGAGTCCTTTGATACAAAGCCGCTTGCTTTCTGTGCAGGATTTTACATTGCACTGCTGTGGGATGTTGTGGAGTGCCAGGATGCTCCCTTTGCTCTGGGGTCCCCAGACGCCTTTTGGGGGGCAAACCAGGAGCTTTGCAGGAGAAAAGCATTCAGTGTGCAGAGATCGTGCAGCTAAAGAGCAGGGCAGCGTCCTAAAAGAGCCCTTTAATTACAGAGGAAGATACTCAGCCTGTGGTAGGTTGCAGAGGAGGGTTAAGAACGGTGTAACAAGGAGCGTGTCCTGTCACCGCAGCAGGGACCTGTGGGAGCTGGTGTGTGCAGGCACCGAGGTGCTTGGTGCTGTCCTTCACTGGAGAAACAGGGATTAACGTGCCCTGTGTGCCCCAGGGGTGTAAGAGACACCCACTGGGGGTGCTGGGCTTGCTGGTGCTCTGGTGGCCTGTACTGCAGCCAGGTCTGGTTTCAGGAATTCTCAATTCCCTGGGTGTTTTCTGCTGGCTCCTGTGTTAATCTGCACCCCATGTCACAAGAGCCTTTACCCCCAGGTAGGGAAATGATTCATGAGCACACTGTGTGTAAAGGGAGTTTGAAAAGTGCTCTGTAAATATATTTGGCTTCTTAATTAGATGTTAATATAGGAAGGCAGAAACATGTGTTGTTTCCAAAAATAATAATTCCGTTATTTTCAGAACTCCAGGAACTGGGGATTAGGGAATTAACTGTGCTCCGGCCACGTGCCGGCCGTCTCACTGGACAGGCTGCACCTGGAGTGGGCAGCAGGGAGGGGGTGAGGGTCCTGCTCCTCTCAGGGTCTGCTGACCAACAGCTGAAAGGGGCTCGGGGGACCCACAGCTCCCGCAGGTGACAGTGGCAACCACGAGTGTCTCACAGGCTGTGCTGTGGAAGGGAAAGGTGCTCTGGAGCCGTCTCTCTGCTCCTGGGAATTGCAGCTCTGCATCTGGGACAAAGTTGATCTTGATGAAGCTTTGGCTTCACTCGGGGCTGGGTATCACTGGCGCACGTCAGCAAGATTATTGAGACGTGGATGTGACGTGACGTTGGAGCGCCCTCGTCCACGTTCGTGTTCCTGGGAAGGGACCAGGGTCTGCACGGATCTTGGATTGTGTAATCTTTTGGCTTGGTTGAGGGAAGAAAGGAGTGATAAAAGATGGGTTTAGGTAGCTTAGCTTTCCAAAACACTAGAGTTCTCTTCCCACATCTGCATATTGGGCCACATCTCTGTGTCTGCAGAAATTCTTCTGCTCCCTTCAAGTTGCCTGCAGTAGCCACACTGTGTTTATGGACAAGGCAGGGAAGATGCTTTCCCTGTTATTCTGCCACTCTTGAGCACAAACCCCGCTGTCCAAGACAGCAGCTTCTTTCCCTGCCCCTCTGCATTGCCAGAGTGACCTTCAGGGCCAGCACCACTGCCACGGGGCAGTCGGACTGGGACACTCAGCTGCTGCTTTTCATATGGAGCTGGAATTGGGCAGCAGCCTGTGCAGGCAGCTGGGATTAGGAACAGCTCAAGTGGAGATAGTGCTTGCAATCCTTCTCTGCTCCGCAGCCCGCTGGGATTCCTTCATCAGAGGGGAAAGTTTATTTGTGCGGTGGGTGAACACAACTGAGGCGAAGCTGCTGGCAGTGGCCGTGCTGTCCTTGACTTAGCAAAAATACAGCTCTGCAAGTAGGATAAAACCCTCAGCAGCGCTGCCTGCCAAATGTGAGCAGCTCCAGTGAAGCAGGAATGCCCACCCCACCACCCAGGAGGAGCAGCACCGCTGCCTCCCACGTGGAGGAACGCGGCCCTGTAGCGTGCGCCGAGTTCCAGGAGCCTCCGTGCCTCATCCCACACCAGAGGAGGGGAATGAAAGGTCAGATCACAAAACTGCAGCAGTGAGTGAGAAGTGTCATCCAGAAAAGTGCACAATAAATGGACTTAATTGTCCTTGGTGGGTAATGAGCCGGGGAGCTGGGAGAGCAGGAAAAATGTCACAGGATTATGGACCAAGAGGGATTCTGCTGCTCCTGGAGCTTGGCCCCATCCTGTCTGCTGTGGTCACCAGTGCATCTGCCACAGATGCCCCTTTGGGAAGACCATAGGAAGTGGATTTTGGGATGCCCAGTACATTCCTGGTCCCTGCAGCAAACAGGGATTAACCCAGGGAAACAGCAGGCTGGACTTTGCCCGTCTGGAGAGGGCAAGGATGTGGCCACTGTAATGAGAAGGAATTGCAATAATTGATGGTGGAATTCCTCCACAGAAGTGGGGAAGGAAATGCCATTACCTGTTCCCTCACACGGTGTTTTGTGATCCCACAGATCCCATAAATGTATCCGAGATGCTTGCAAAAGCTTTCCCCTTCCCCCGGAGGGCAGGATCTTGCTGCTGCCCCGACAGCTTCCTCTGGGCTGACATCTGAGAAGGGCAAACCCCGCGTGCTCTGGCAGTTGTACCAGTGTTCTGGAGTTGAACTTTTTATTCAGTTCAAAGATATTTTGATTCACAAATGAGCAGGTAAAAGAGAACATAAACCATTTTTTATAGCTTTTTTTTATTGTTCAAGCCTGGATTCCCGTGGAATGTGTGGAAAGCAGCTAATGCTGATTCAATGAGACAGCGTCAGAAAGGGAAATCTGTTCTCTGCATGTAGTGCCCTGGGCTCCTCTGGGGGGTTTTATTTATTTTTTTATAATTGGGGAGAAGTGGTAGAAAAATGATGGTGGTGGAAGAATGGGGTGTCCGCAAATAACGTAGCGTACTGACATTAATTTGATTAAATGCGGTTCAGGGCCATGTTAGATTAGCCTGCAGTGCTGTTTGCTAATGGAACAGCCTTTCCTTCCCCTTCTCCTCTCCGTGTGTGCAGGCAAAAACAGGATAAATGTGGAGCTGAGGCCTTGGCTCAGGTTGGCTCACCTTGGCTGGGTGTGTGAGCCGAGCTCGGCACCTCTCATGCCTTCCCAGGCCGAGGACAGCCCTGATCCACATCTGACGGGGTGTGAACGAAGCCAGGTCTCCTTTGCTCTGCAGATCCTGGGATCTGGGTGTGTGCTGACATCTCATGGTCCTCATTCTCACCTGATCCCTGCCCTGCTGGAGCACTGGCATCTCCTGTGTCCTCAGTCGCTCAGCTCTGCCCGATCCAGTTCTGAATGGCCCAGCTTGGCGCACAGCTGCTGGTCCCCTGGGCAGCAGCCAGGCTTTGGACATGCTCTGGGAATGTGTCTGCCCCAGAGCTTTTTTCTATTTTCATATAGAACTTGTCATTTTATAGTAGCCATTCGGAGAAAACTGCACTGACACATTCCAGTAGCGGTTTGCACCCAGGAACGATCTGTGAGGAGCAGGGGCCCACCAGAGACCCTTGACAGGGTTTTCCTGCATCTCCTCTTGTTGAAACACAGAGAGAACGTGGCCTGACCACAGCTGGTGCAGGCTCAGGTGAGCCCTGTGTAGCTCATGCCAGGGCTGGGTCAGCTGGAACTGGAGCAAGCTCTCCTCAGCTGGGCAGAAGCTCTGGGTGGCTGTTCCTGGATTTGGTCACTGCTGCCAGCACCCGGGAACATGTGCCAGGGTCCCCAGACTGACTGTGCAGCACTAAACGAGCCCCTAAGAGTGCAGTTGGATCTTGGGGTGAGGGTCTCTGCCAAGCCCCTGAGTGGGAATTGCTTCATTCAATTAAATGAGTTTTGTTTGACATCTCCCCAGTGGGTTCTGGCTGGTCCTTGGGAGGTTCCCAAGGACTGTGCTTTATCCACCATGGTAGGGGTGTTTGGGTTTTCTTTGGAAGGGAGTGGTGAGAGCAGAGGCATGCAGGGATCTGGGATTGAAGGAAGTTTGAGGATCTTGGGAAACACGGCAGAGCTGCGCCAAAGTTCCTCAGATAATAGGAATGGACTCCACGGGGAGCAGAGAGGTTGGAGTGGATTTTGAGGAGCAAAGTTGGGTGGACCAGAACTGGCAATTTAGAGGATACTTACATTTGATTCATTAGTAGCTCCAGGCCCCATAAACATTAAAAAAGTCATTAAAGCTACAGTTAATTTTTTTTCTCTCAATAAAATTGCCTGAACTTGACAACCATGACCGATTCCCTCCGTTGCCATTGTCACGCTGCCAGTCTGCATGGGGAAGAAAATTAAACAAAAATGAAGTGGCTGTGTGCTAATCTCAGATTTATTGTAGGGTTTTGTTATGAGCCCCTTTCCCAGTTGGTGCTCTGTGAAGAGCTGGGGCTTCGTCATCGTGCTCGTGGCCAAACAGATCCTTTCCCCTGCTTTCCACTCAAGTACCCCAGACTGCAGATGCCATTAAGGGGGAAGGCACCAGGCTCCATAGGTCACAAGGCCAATTACAAACACAGATTTCTATGACCAAATGGGGTCCCCCTGCTCTGAGATCTGGGTGTGCAGGGCCCAGCTGTGAGGTCGTCACTCAGAGCTGGACACGTCTCCATCTCCCACATCCAGGCTGCCAAAAGCAGAGCAATAGCAGTGACAGCAGAATCTTCGACAAGATGCAAATTGTCTCGAATGCACTGAGGGGAAAAAGAAAAAGAGCTTTGTGTGCACTTTGTATGCAGGGAGAGCCTTCAGCTGTCTCTCTGCTTGGGATGTCTGCAGCAGCCTTTGGAGTCTGGGAACGCTGTGTTTGGGTTTTGCATCTGTTGCATTCGATGGCAGACCCGTCCTGGTCCCGTCCTCCCTGTGGGTGCCCGTGCAGGGTGTGCTCACAGCGGCCTTGGCGTCGGGGCCCATCCGCTGCCGGCCCGGCCGCGTGTCCTGCACGGAACACTCGGTGCCTCGGGCCCTTCCTTAGCTGGAACGAGAGCATGGACAGACGCCAGGCTCTGGGGAAGAAGCAGCATCTGAAAATTGGGTAGTTAAGTGCCTGCAGAGTGTCCTGCTGGAGGGAGAATCTGGCAGATTTCGGCAGCGCTGCCTTTGGCTCAGTCACTTTGGGGTCACCTCGGTAGCAGGAGGGGATGCTGCCTTCTGCCAGGTAACCTCTGACTGTGGTTTTTTTCCTTTAATGAGAAACCTGGAGCCTCACGGGCTGTTTAACTACAGTGCAGGCAGTGAGGTGTGACCAAAGCCAACCCTTTTTCCAAGAACTCGTGTCTCTGCAGGCAGTGTGGCTGCACCGGCATCCCGCAGAGCTCCCAGTGAGGACACGGGTCACTGGCAGATCCCTGCCCTCCCTCAGGGCGGTGTGGAGGGCAGAGACAGGGTTCAGGAGTGTCCCTCACGGTGGACACGGGTCACTGGCAGATCCCTGCCCTCCCTCAGGGCAGTGTGGAGGGCAGAGACAGGGTTCAGGAGTGTCCCTCACGGTGGTGTGTATTTGTGCCTCTCCATGGAGGGGGCTCTGTTTGGCTCAGAGGAAGCTGAAGGCCAGGTTGGGGAGTGAAGGCCCCTCTGACTGCCTGGCAGCCAGTCTGTGCCAGCTGGGAGCCGGGATGGGACTCAGCCTACCCAGTTTCAGGTGTCTGACTGGGCTGATGGTTCAGCTCTTTGAGTTGCCAGCGGAGCAGAGGAGTTCTGCCCCAGGTAATGCATTTCACCCCCTGTGTCCGTGGGGGCTGGTTCCTGACAGAGCACACAGTGAGATGTTGGGATGAAGGATGTTGGGTGTCCCTCACTGCCCCAAAATGTGGGTGACAGTGAGAGCTCTGGTCCGGGCCAGCCCTGAGCCTCCCTCGCTCTGTTCAGCCCTGTGGAGCTGGGGCACCCAGGAAGAACACGCAAGGTAAAAGCACTCGTCACAAGGAATAAAATCGGAAATGTGTCTTGGGAAGTCTTTTTGATTCTAATGGGCATATCTGAGGCTGCTGCTGGAGGCTCCTGGAGGACCAGGCTGATGGCAGAGCTCATCACAGAGCTCTCCCCACTGAGCCTGTCCTCATGGACCTGGGGCAGGGATGATGGGAGCTGGGGCTGCTCTGTGCCCTCAGAGGGGCATTGGGAGGTGGCATCTGCTGACCTGTGGCCAGCACCAAAGGGAACCTTTGGGTAGAACCAAAAAGCAGCAGTGGCCCATGCAGAGCAGCTCTGCACCTTGGCTCTTGTCTGATGGCACGCTGGGTGCAGACAGGTTTAAAGTCTGGCTCAGCTGTGTGGCTGGCAAAGGTTAAAAGATCTCCAGTGTCTTTGTATTTAATTCTCTCTTTTAGTGGCAGATTATTGTTTTCCGTGGGAGATGAAATCCGGATGGGTTTGAAGGACGTTTCTCCTGCACCAGGGGCTGGGATGATTTGTTCGGAGCTGCTACGCTTTGTCTATCCTTGTTAAGTACCCAGAGAATACGGACTGGCACCGAGGGAATTTAATGTGACACATAAAAATAAGGAGTGCAGGAGAAAGCTGTAGGCTTCACAGTATTTAACTACCTTGTATCCTTGCTACAGAGCAAGCGATTTTCTTTGAGCTTGAGATGCCAAAGGTGGGAGAACACCTACGGCCCTGCCTTGGGGCTGGCACTGGTGCCCTGTGGGACAGCGAGAGACACCAGCCTGGTGCTGCTCATGTGGGATCATGGCCGTGTCAGAGGGGATTAGCACCAAAAAGGGCTCAGCACTGGAAAGTGAGCATGAGTGAAAACGTAAATAGGATCAGCAAGCTTGTTTAGTTTTTATACATGAAAATTACGCATCGCCGTTGTCACAGCTCATTTGGCTGCTGACTGTTCCTGCTGTCCGGGTGGCACGAAGGGAAGGGCTGGCTGTGAGCTCTGCCCTTGCCAGCATCTTCCCTGCGCTCCCCCAGCTCCAGCCCTGGCTCTCTGCAGGGGGATGGAGCCACAGAGCACCAAGATGGGCAGGTCGAGGGAGCAGAGCAGGCCCAGCCACTGGGAACTGCAGGTTTTGGGTACCCAAGGTGTGACATGCTGTGGGCACTTCAGTCCCTCCCTGTTCCTCCCCCACACAGGGCAGTAATACTCTGCTTTCCAAACCTATGAGAGAAATTCTGTCACTTGCTCTGGCTCTCTTTGTCCATTTTAAAAAGCCCTTTTAAAGCCATCTCTCTCTGGGAGATGAATTCCTCGCACACATGCTGTGTTCCTGCCAGGTGAGGTGTCTGTCAGGGGAGTTAATCCCTGTTAATCCCTTCCCTCCTCCCCGAGCTGAGCACACAATCTCCTGCTGTTACAGGAATGCACATTAAATGTGGCTCTTTGGCTTAAAATTTGTGAACAAGAAAGGGGAGGGGATGTTTCCATCTTTCTGGTGGGATGCTGCTGCCCACCAGCCAGAGGTCACTGCCCTGGCAGCAGCAGCTCCGTGTGCTAATCGCAGGGAGTTTGTTCCCAATCCAAGGGAGCTGCTGTTTGTGCACCAAACGGGCAGGCTAGAGCCTTCAGCAACAACCTGCCTCTTCTTACTCACCGATTTTGTGCAGTTGAGAGGTGCACAGAACAGCTCACGTGCTGTGGTTCCCTCCTCTCGCAGCTCATGGTGTGCAGTGTCACCACTCCGCTGAGCCCCTGGTGTCCCTTGGCCTCGCCCACAGGCTGTGGGGTGACAGGCAGATGGGTCTGACCCTGGTCTGGTGTCCACAGGCACCGTGGGGCAGTGGCAGTAGCTCTTCCCAGCACCACGGCCCTGAACGGCGCAGTCTGAGCTGGCCTCTGGGAAAACACGGAATGAGCTCCCCTCGTGGGCTGCAGAGCCGTTTAGTCCTGACTCTGTTTAAACAACTCTCAGACAAATAAATGCCTTTGTGCCGTGGCTGTCAGCTCAGGCTCTGCCCTCCTGTCCCCTCCCAGCTCTCCAGGAGTCAAGTGTGTGAGATCTGACCTGCTGAGGTGGGGGGAGGCAGAGGAGCCCAGTCAGGGCACGTTGAGGGCTCTGCCTCCCGCCACCCGCTGCTCTTTGCCCCTGCTGTTTGCTAAATGACTGTAGTCTGGGCTGCAGGGCAGCTCTCCCGTGAGAGATCTCTGGGCATCTCTTATCTCTGCTGTTAATTCCCTCTTTCCCTGAACACTCCTCTGTGGCTGAGGGGAGAGCAGCTCCCGGGTGGAGAGCCGTGTGCCATCCTGCTCTGCTGTCACCACAGCCGCCACGGAAGTGGCAGTGATGCTGCTTGGCAGGAGCAGGGCAGCTGCTGGCGTGGCCGGGAGCAAGGACACGCTCGGAGGGTGGCTGCTCAGGGGCAGCTCGCTGCATTTAAAGCAGGTAGCGCTCAGCAAAGCACACGAGCTGAAATCCCGTGGAAGTGTGGATGGGAAGGGGTAGGAAACCCTTGCTGCCCTTTATGGAGGGTGCCTGGCAATCTCACCTGCCCTCACCTTCCCTGCGGCCGGCCTTAATTGGGTTTCTCTTATAAAACGAAAATGTGGAACAGTGAAGTGCTGTCGGCACACACCTTCTGCTGGGAATCTCCGGGGAGCAGAGGGAGGCAGGGCCGGGAGGGGGTCCGGGCTCGAGCTGAAGCCTTCAGTCACACAGCAGCGTGGCTCTGCCAGGCGTGGGGAGACGTGTCCTGCTGAGCTCTGCCCAGGTAGGAGGGCAGGGAAGCAGGTTGTGACAGAGGCTTTTAAAGGGGGGGTAGAGTCTGTGTGCTTCTGCTCTGCAGGGGGAAGGGGGCAGAAAAGAGGTTTTAACAGCACAGTGTGGGGTGACCGGAGCATCTCTGGCCCTGCCCGGGGCTGGAGGAGACACCTGACCTTCCCCTGCTGCCAGGGAAAGCAGTGCAGGTTTCCCTGTGGCCATGGAGGGAGGCTGAGCAACATCCAGAGCCCCTGCTTGGGCATGGAGGGGGCTGGGGTTTGCCCGGGCACTGTTTCAGGATGTTTAAAGCCTCCGTGTGTGCATCCCACGGGAAGTGGCTGGAAGCCATGCCCCAGGGCTAAAGGCTGGAAGCGGCTCCCAGAGCAGGCTGCGGGCAGGAGGGGAGGAACCACAGGAGCTCCATGTGCTGCAGCTCTGCTCGTGTCAGCCCTCTCTGTGCCCGAGGTCGGTACATGGGGCAGAGCTCCCAGCCTTGGAAGCCTTCCTTATCCTTCTCCTGCACTTCCTCCTCCTCCTCCTCCTCCTGCCGCCCAGACATGCTTGGAGGTCAGCTCAGGAGGGTGAGGTAACTGTGATGTCCATTCGCACACCTGATGTGGCTCCTGTTGTCCCCTGCTCCCATGTTGCTCCCTCCTGTCCCCACAGGGCTGTAATGTCATGGAAGACCAGGACCTTCGGGATATCGGGATCGGTGACCCGCAGCACCGCCGGAAGCTGCTCCAGGCTGCTCGCTCCCTCCCGAAGGTCAGCACCAGCCGATGATGGGGCATTGCCAAGCGTGGCTGTGAACACAGGGGAGACAAAAGCCAGTCCCTGCATCTCTGGCCATGGAGGAATCTCAGGGGCTGTGGGAAGGGTTTGGGGAATAGCAGGGAGGAGGAGGAGTATAGTGGTCTTCCAGGCTCTGTGGATGGTGGCTGGGACTGTTCCTCCTGCCAGACTTGATCCCAAGCACATTCTTTGTTTATACAGTGATTTTGTTACTGACTAGTAAAGATGGCAATGGCCTGTAAACTGATTTTCATTGACCCCATATCCCTTGGGATCCCAGCTCCTGCAGCTTTTAACACCTTTCTTGTGCTTTCACAGTTGAAACCCCTGGGCTGCGATGGGAATAGCCAGCCATCAGTTCCTGCATGGCTCGACTCCCTAGGGCTGCAGGATTACATCCAGTCCTTCCTCTCGAGTGGCTACAGCTCTATCGACACTGTGAAAAACCTCTGGGAGCTCGAGATCGTAAACGTGAGTGTCGCCCCTCTCCTGCCAGGGTAGCGAGGTCCTGCCCCATTCCCTGGGGCTAGGACTTGCCACAAGTCTCTCAGAGTGGCTCTGTGCCCGTGGTGACCGTGATCTCTCCCTGCAGGTGCTGAAAGTGAACCTGCTGGGCCATCGGAAGAGGATCATCGCCTCGCTGGCAGACAGACCCTACGAGGAGCCACCAGCCAAGCCACCACGGTTCTCGCAGCTGAGAGTGAGTCCCTGCTCGTGGTTCCCTGCCTGGCTCGTGTGTCAGTGCTGGGAGAAATCTGGCCATGACCAGGGGAGTCCATTCAGCTGCTCACATCATCCTCTCCAGCCACCCAGGCAGCAAATGCTTGTGCAGAGGCAACCTTGTGATTGCAGTGAGTGGGGGCAAGATAATTCCAGCCCTTGCAGGTCAGCCTCTGGATGCTGACCCCATGGGAAAAGCCAGGCTGCCCCTTGGGATCAGGTGCCTGTACTGAGGGGGTGCAGGGTGCCAGTCCCACCTCTGCCCTGCACGGAGGGGAGCTCTGAGCCCACTTTCTTGCCTCTGTTTCCTGGTCAGAGATGTGGGAGCTTTCAGCAGGCAGGAGTGACCCAGCCTAGCTGGAGAGGGGCTGCAGCTGGGACTTGGTGTTTGATTGCACCCTTGGGATCCGGAGCCCTCTCCCTGGCCCGGCTGGGCTGCTGAGAGCCCCTGCTCTCGCTGCCAAGTAGCACTCCACGAGATTCGTGGATGTTGATTTTTGCTGCAGGAGTGGCAGCATTTGGATGTCAGGCCCTTGTTATGGGGCTTGGCTGGGAGGTAAGCATCACATTCCCCGCTCTTCCTGAAAACTGGCTTTTGAGAGCTGAGTTTGGCAAAAGCTGCTGGGCTCAGAGCGACCCTGTGAGCTGAGGAATGGGGCAGCATGTCGTGCTGCCTCCTCCCAGAGATTGCTAATGAGCTTCCTGGAGCAGGAACTGGAGTGATTAGAGTTTACCCATCCTAAACATCTGGTCCTTGCCCTGCTGCAAAGCTCTGCCCTCTTGGATTCCCAAAGCTTTCCAACCCAAACAGCCTTAGCTGAAGCGAGTTGGGCTGCTGTGTCCTGCTTGCTGACACGGGAATTTTTAGGAACTGGGTTCAAGTGTGAGAACAGAGAGAGTTCACACTGGTGCTGCACTAGGAGGGTGCCCAGTACTGACCCTGCACCTTCACCTGCTGCTCAACCCCCTGTGTCAGGCAGCAGGAGCCAAGGATCTGCACCGTGAGCCGGAGGAGACTGAAGGCAGCGGGGCTGAGGCGGGGATAGCGCTGCTTTGGTGCGGCTCAGCTGATTGAGATGCTGCCCGGGGAGGCTGGGTGGGAGAATGGGCCATTTGCAGCATTTCCTGGCGCTGCAGCTGGTGCGCTCCAGCGCTGGCTGCGGCGCGGGGGGCGGGCGGACGTCAATGGCAAATCAAGCGAGTGGGTTGAATGGGACTAATGCGGCCGCAGCTGTGCCGAGGCTCCGGCCGTGCCTGCGGGCCCTGGGCGCGCTCTGGCGGCGGCTCCCGGGGCTCCTGTGCTGGGCTGGCTGATCATCACCGCCCTCGGGTGCTTAGCTCAGTGCTTTAGGGGAGCCCGCCCCTCTGGAATCACCTTGCCCCCAGCCCGGCGTGTCCCCTGCCCTCCTGGGATGAGCTCACATAGGCGTGCTGGGCAGAAGGGGCTGAGTACGTGGCTGAAGCCATCGTGCAGCAAATCAGGTGTCTCATGCAGAAGGTAAAGGGTGGGATTGGCACTGAGGCAGGAGCCCCCAGAGCAGGAGCTGACCCCGTTAGTCCACTCACTGCACCCTGTTTTGGGATGTAGAAGGAGGGATGGGGGGCACAGCACAGCCCAGGCTGACTGGGACCCTTTGTGTTGTCTGCTCCTTCCAGTGCCAGGACTTGATGTCCCAGACGTCATCGCCCCTGAGCCAGAACGACTCCTGCACGGGCAGATCTGCCGATCTCCTGCTGCCCTCCGGGGACACTGCCAAGAGGCAACACGATCGTGGCACTGAGGTTGCCCCCTACTCCAGAGCTGAGCGCTACAAAGCACAGGTTAGTGGGTGCTTTTGCATGTCCTGGGGGCCCTCTGCACAGGCTCCTCCGTCTCTGGAGCTAGGGAGGAAGTAGGATGATGCAGGGAGGGAGCTGGTCAGGCTCAGCTTCCCTCAGACATTAGAGCCAGCAGCTCCTTTATTCCTCAGTTTCACCCCAAAAACAGATGGCTCACACTCCATCAGCACTGGCTGCCTCTGCCCAGCTCCTGGGGGACTTGGCCATTGCCAACTTCAATCCCCTCAGCTCAAAGAGCCCTCCTGAGAGCTGTTCCATCCCAGGTTGAACCTCTTGTGGCTTCACATCCGTGTTTCTTCCCATGCAGGAGGACCGTCGGGAGTCCAAGCTAACCCTGCGGCCCCCCAGCCTGGCTGCCCCGTACGCCCCAGTCCAAAACTGGCAACACCAGCCCGAGAAGCTCATCTTTGAGTCCTGCGGGTACGAGGCCAACGTAAGTGGCTTTTGGTTTGTGGGAGTGGCGAGGATGAGGAGGCTCTGGGGTGGGTCAGGCTGTTGAGTGTGGAGTCTCAGGGCAATGACATTGCCTTGGGATTGGCAGGATTTAACATCTCTCCCTCCATCACACAGTACTTGGGCTCCATGTTGATCAAAGACCTCCGAGGGACAGAGTCTACACAGGACGCCTGTGCCAAGATGAGGGTACGGAGACGCTGGGGCCGGGGGCTGCACTCGCAGCCTGTGGTGGATGATGTGGATTGAGGAGGGGGGAAATTCAGTGGTTCCCCAAACCCTGTGAGCGCCCAGACCACCAAACAGGTGGTGCCACTGTCTCTGGTGAACTGCCTCTTCCCAGCATTGTTCCCAGTGCCTGGAAGGTCTGTGCAGTGCGAGAGTGGGTGTTTTCACTGGGGAAGTGGTGGCTGGGTTCTCTTCAGGTCCCTGTCCCTTCCCCTCTGCTTCCACCAGGAGCTAACTTTCCTCCTCCTGGTCCCAGATCCCCAAAACCTGCTGCATGGGCATGGGGGCCTCTGGGGTGGGCTGGAACAAGCCCATCCATTCCCAGTTGTTCACTTGAATGTTCTTCTTCCTGAAGAAATCCACGGAGCACATGAAGAAGATCCCAACCATAATCCTGTCCATCACGTACAAAGGAGTGAAGTTCATCGATGCCTCCAACAAGGTGAGCTGCACGTGCCTCAAAGTCAGTGTCTGGAGGGACATGACCTGCAGTCTCACCTGCCTGGGGGCTGCAGGTCACTTTTTGTGGCTCCAGAAGCCACAGCTGGTCCTGAGGAGCTTCTGGGGCTGGGGCAGAATACCAAGGTGGTGATGGTTACCTGAGTGCCGAAGGCTTGGCAGACTGGCTGCTTGTGGACCATGTTGCCATTTATTCCTGCCATGGGAGGGAGCTGGGACTGGTCTGGCTGGGAGATTCCCCTTCCCCGTCCCCAGGACTCCCTCCACAGCCACTGTTTGCTGGGTGTATTTGCCATCCCCAGAAGGGTGACGGGTGCTTGTGGTTGACCCCGGCAGAATGTCATTGCTGAGCACGAGATCCGGAACATCTCCTGTGCTGCTCAGGACCCTGAGGATCTCTGCACATTTGCCTACATCACCAAGGACCTGCAAACCAGCCATCACTACTGCCATGTCTTCAGCACTGTGGATGTGGTGAGTGCATTGTCATGTCACATCTCCCAGTCCTTCACAGCCCATTTGTTTCATCCCTCAGCTTTATTGGCTAGTCACAGACTGCTCCTTTCCAGGGTTTTTTCACCCATTTTTACTATAAAGTAGTGTTGGTTCCAAATGCCTGTACTTTGGACCTCTGTGGACAAAGAGAGTATTTGTCTGGCTTCGTTACTGCCGTCTCCAGCGCTGAATAAAGCAGGGCAGGAGCTTTCCCTCCTGGGGAATGTGCCATGCACAAACCCCTACATGCTCTCAATTATGTTGAGCATAATGGGCTGATTTAACAACCTTTTAACTCAGAGAGGGTAGAAGCGTGATTTGCTTTTATACTTGGGCAGAATCAGAATTGCACAACACTTCTGGGCTATTTTTCTTTACGCTGCAGAACTGCAGTGCTGATGGGGCTTTACAGGTGGGCAAGGGGTCCTGGGCAGGGGCCCTGGGGGAGGCAGCGTGGTCTCAGCTCCCCCACATCAGGAGCTCAGTGGCTTTGCCAGGGACACAGCAGGATGTGACCTGCTGACAGGAAGGCACCGGCTCTGCCAAGGTCTGTGACCCCAGAGCAGCTGCTGAGCACAGGGGGACTGCACACAGGGTGATCTGACAGCTTTGTGCTCTCTGTGTTCTCTCAAAGAACCTGACGTACGAGATCATCCTCACGTTGGGGCAGGCGTTCGAGGTCGCCTACCAGCTCGCCCTGCAAGCCCAGAGGGCAAAGCCTCTGGGTGCTGGAGCAGGAGAAATGATTGAAACAAAATCTTCCAAACCGGTGCCTAAACCACGAGCAGGCATGAGGAAATCCGCGGTACGTGTGTGCGGGCAGGAGCGACCTGGGCTGAGCTGGGGGTTCCTGTGGGCACCACACCCCTACACCTCCCCTGGGTGGTGGGGGGAGCCCACATGTGGTCCAGGTGCCGGTCCTGCTGTGGGGTTGGGGCTTCTCCTGGTAGCAGGAGGGCAGGCAGAGGTGGAAATGGCCCAGGTGGGATGGGGCTTAAGTGCCCTGCTGGGTCCAGCACAGTTTCCACGTGCAAACCCTGCAGAGCCGCAGTGAGATCCATAGGTGAGCTCAGTATGGGATTCCCCATAGCCAAAACCAGCCAAGACTGGAGCTGCTGAGGAGCAGGGACTGCTGCATAAGCCACTGCCTTCCTTTAATGTCTCCTTTTGTCTGTGTTCTGCTTGCTCCCCCCACTCAGGTGCCGCTCCCTCCCGACACCCGCTGTTGTTACTGTCACACCTGTACAACACACCGCCCCTCCTACCTGCCGCTGCAGTCTGTTAGTCCTGGAGCGAAGGTCTTTTTACCCTTCTTCCTGCCATCCTCCCTTCCGAACCGACCCGGGCTGCCTCCCCACTTCCTGTGTCTCCCGCTGTGCCCCCGTGTCCTGCCTCGCTGTTGTTCCTCCCCCTGCTCGTTCTGGCCCACGCTGGGGGTTCAGATGAACCCCGGGGATCTGCCCTGCCACCCGCCCCCGCTGATGCAGTGTGGCAGCTCTCAGCTAACCCTGCTGCTCCTGCTGGGGTGGTAACTTCCCCGTGGCACCCTGATTTAGCAGGACAAGAGGAAGGACCCGTGCTTGGTCAGGAGGGTAAATCATGTGGGAGCTCACCTGCCAGGAGCTGTCTCCCTCTGTCCCGTTTCTGTAGCGCTCCGTTTTTCATGCTTGTTTGAGATGAGCGAAGCTGTCGCTGATGGTGACAGGGACTCGCAGCCTAATGCAGGGAGTCGTCTTGGAGTGCTGGGTTGAGACTGACGTGGCCAGACATGTTTTAGCTTTGAAGGACTCAAATGGCCTCCCCAGCAAGAGCTGCTTCCTTGCACACGTGCATATTTTTGGGATGGGCAACAGGCAGGCAGGCGCTCCGTGCTTTGAATCCCCGTTTGCTCTGTCCCAGCAGCATGGGTGTCCTAACATGCCCTGTCTCCTTACTTTCTAGCTGGATCCCCCTGAAGTGGACCAAGACTCCCAGTCTCATGCCAGTGTCTCCTGGGTCGTGGACCCCAAGCAGGACTCCAAGCGGACCCTCAGCACTAAGTATGAGACCACTATCTTCTAAAGCAAACGCCCGCGCCCGCCCCGTCTAACCGTGCCTTTGCGATCTGATCTGTCTGCTCTTCTAAACTCCCTCTTCCTCCAGCTGCTCGCCCTGAGCCCGCGTAGGCACCGCGTCCAAGGCAGCAGCACTTAGGAGACTGTAGACTTAAACGGCTTTTGTACCCGATCGCTGCTGAACACTGTGAATCTCCTTACTCGGAAACAAGGGTAACGCGCTGTAGCTGCCCGTGAGGCGGGAGGAGCAGAGAGGGCAGGCTGGCAGTCGGAGATGTGGATCCAGGAAAGCCGCCCACCGTTTTCACGTCTTCCCCCCTCGCTCTGGCACTGTGAATCTCTGGGGCAATGTGACACTCCCCAGGCCTTTTTTTTCTATCTCACCTTGTCCTCGGACTGATGGAGACCTCTTGTCTCCGCGGTGCACACACTCCCTCCTCCTAGATCCTCCTCTTCCCGACTGAGCCACGGCTGTGTACTGTTCAGTGAACTCACCTCTCCTTCCCTGCCAGTCGAACCGACACTAACCACTGTGATGCTCCCTGCAAATAACACACGGGCACTTCCATTTCCTCACGGCGACCCTTGCCCACAGTCTCCCTCCTCAAAGCCTGGCGCAGAACCTGCTCTGGGTGGTGGGGGAGCGTTGGTTTGGGCCGGGCGTGATTGTTCCCACTGTGAGCTCTGTCCCCTCAGAGATGAGAGGGGGGTTGGTTGCATGCATTTCAGTCCCTTGTAGGTTTTTCTTCCCCTCATAGTCCTTGTGTTTACACTCACCAGACTTCTCGTGAGTGCTGGGTGTAGTTCTCACGTGGCAGCCTGTGGTTAAGCTTCCAAAGGCACATGTTGTTAGCCCCGGGCTGGGGAGGGGAGGTGTCAGCTGGACACCACAAGCAGCATCAGCAGGGAGAGGTCAGGGAGCAGCCCTGGGTTATTTGCCCCTGGTGTTAGGGCCAGCAGCAGCTTGTCTGAGTTTTGCTGTGGCTTTGGAGCTGCTGGCTCAGAGTTTCTGTTTCCCCTTACCTGCAGTGAAATCTGATGTTTCAAAGTCCTTATTTAGCTCTTTCTCAGGAATGAGTTTGATTTCCCAAGTCATTTGCGACTTAATGGCAAACTGACCTCAGACTGAGGGCTCAGCTAGTGAGAACCCAGCGAGAGGACTAAAAGTAAAAGTGTTGTCTTAAAGCAGAAAAACAAAGGAAAGCTCAGTCTAGTACATACATCTCATGTGCCACAGAGCCAGCACTGCCCAGGGGCTGCAGTGCCACCCTGCCAGCCCAGGCCTTGTGGACAGCAGAACATTGCTGTGCCTGAGGTGCTCCAGGAGGTTGGGTTTCAGTTCCATCAGCACCTTTCCAAGCTGTAAGAGTGCCCTGAAGGTTTCTGTGTCCCTCTTCAGAGAAACTCGCTTCCTGGTGTGGGTGGCAGAGCAGTTTTTACGTGTAGGTGTTCCCCACGCAGCTGCCACGCGTCCGCCCAGTGTCAGGGGGTCTGAGCTCTTCACCTCCCCCTGCTCTCAGCTGGGAAGGGCAGGTCCCTCCGCGCCCCCTAAATCCGGGTCACGAGAGCATGTGCCTTTCTAAGGATGACCAA
Organism: Callaeas wilsoni; assembly: GCA_013398955.1. NCBI lineage: Eukaryota > Metazoa > Chordata > Aves > Passeriformes > Callaeidae > Callaeas > Callaeas wilsoni. The sequence goes on from VWPU01006261.1 coordinate 63,614, forward strand.
ACCCAGCGGGGATCACAGGCAGCCCTGCCCAAACCGCGCCGCTGCCGCTCTGTGTCCGTAGCCCTGATGGTTTTTGTGTCCCATCTCCGGGCCGTTCACCTCGCCTTTCCCAGCACGTGTTTTTGTATGACTCGGAAATTCATTCCATTATCTTCCTTTCTGTTTGCCTCTGCGAAGCTGAGCTCCGGGCAGCCGTCTCCTACCACGGGATGTAGTAGCGGGGCAGAGACCTGGGATGCAGTGGCCTCCTGACGTGAAGATCATCTCCCTCTGGCACGGGTGGCTGCCTCGGAGTGGGTGCGTGGCTGCTCGGTGAGGGCTCCCAGAGCAGAGGGGGGCAGGGACCCAGCCTCCGCCGAGGAAAGCCGCTCTCTCCATTCCTAGCGAAGGAAAACTCGAGACTCGGAGGCCAAGAGCGATGTCGCCTTTTCTAGTTTGAGACAAAACATCTTTCGACCCGTTTCTTTTTTAACGAAGTGACACAGAGCAAATCCGGTTCACGGTTTCAATGTAGTGCTGCAGCTTTTTGGTGAGGAAAAAAAAAAAACAAAGAAATTTTTATTTACTGAGAATCCCGCAGTCCGGCGAGGAGCACGATAGAAAGTCTTAGCAGGGGCATGGTGTGTGCTTTTCTGACGGTACTTACTCTGCTTCAGCTCTGGGTGAACAGGAGAGAACGCCACATTCTTGGAGATTGCTTTCTCCCGTGCGAGAACCTGGTGGGGTAAGTCTGCATCCTGTTCTCCAAGCCACTCCACGCTTTTGTAGCAAACGGAAGTAACTTGAGGAAAAGAATCTGCAAAGGATCTTTCACCCCAGAGCGGCTGTGGCCAATATCCCCGATGGTACAAAGCTTCCTTATCCCCCGAACTGTCGTGTTGCAATACTTGACATTTCTATGGCAAGGACCCTGTTTCTTCCCATTTCCGCACTGAATTCCTGGGGACGACTCCCTGCTCCAGCCTCTGTGCACCTGTCTTGTTTTTAAATGCAGTTATGCCCTGAAGGGTTGGGGTTTTTTTAAGTATATTCAATTGTGATTTAGCACTTTTTTTGATACTAGCTCATTATTTAATTAGTGCAACAGTTTCAGAAGATGAACAAATAAGGAGTTAAATTTTGGGCATTACACTGAAACAGTCCATCCCCAAGGACAAACCACATCAGCCTGAGGGTGGCTTGGCCCTGTCCGAGCCCAGTGTCCCCAAAGACACCACCTCAAAGGTGCTGTGTGCTTGCTTTTATTCTGAATTACAGAGTGTTTCACAATGGTTTGGGCTGTGACTGACATGTTTTCAGACTGTTCCCCTCTGGGGAGAATGTTAAAACGGTTGTGATTTGAATTCTTCAGATGCAAAATGTAGCGCAGCGTGTCCGTCGTGATCTCGTCAGGCCCTGTCAGGGCTGTGGGACCTGCTGCCGCACAGGAATGCTGTGCCCGAGTAATTCCTGTTTAACTCCAGTTGCTGCTGTATGTCAGGATTTCCTTTAGTCTCTCTCACCAGTGAGGCTGGGAGGGAAGTGAACCATAATCCCAAGGGCACAGACCTGTAAAGGATTGGGAAGGGGGAGTGGAGATTTTGGGTTAAGTCGATGAATTTAGGAAACTTAACATTCCTTGTTATGCACATGTTGCAATTCATACTGGTGTAAGTGTAAATATTTGGTGTGTTGGCAACAAGTCTTTGATGAAATTGCAAATTGAACCTCTGCTTGGGAGGAGGGACACCTTTCCTTTCTGACGTGAGCTTTTTGGAGGTTGGCTTGGAGGTGATGTGGTGATGAAGACTCCAATCTTCAGGCACTGGGCTCGGTGACCCTGGTGGTCCGTTCCAGCCCCACGTGTAAACCTGTGGTTGTCTTTAGTGATCCATTCTTTAGCCAGATACTCCCTTTCTCACCTCGCAGACAGAGCAGTTGTTTTGGCAGTTCAGTGTGGTGGGCTCTCTCGAGGGACTCGGTGCTGGAGACTGACCCCGGGCCCTGCAGTCGCTGGCTCCCTTCACCCACCCACTGTGCAGTATTCGGGCTCTTCCTCCCTGCAGGGTTTTGTGCTATCTGGAGGAAAGTGCCCCAAATTTCTGGTGCTGAACATGACATTGCATCCAACTGCATCTGCTGTATTACCTGCCTGGGAGGAGCTGGGGCTGCCCCGGGCCTTGTTCCTCTCTTTAAAGACAGATTGTGTTTCACAGACTTTGGTTTGTGGGCTGAGCCCTCACTCACGGCCGGCAAACGCAGTTGCCGAGTTTTGTCTTTCTTTTTATAGGAGGGGATGAATTTTTTTTTTCAAATTGAAGATGCTTTATCCTTTTTTTTATTTTGTGTTTACAAAGAAAAAAAAAAAAAACAGCGCTAATCTTAGCTGTTCAAGCTGACTTTAAACTTGCTTTGGGATTGTTCTTTTTAGAAGAAATTATGCAACTTTTTTGGGGTGCACGCCTGTCCCCCCTCCCAGGGAGAAGATGCGGCACCTTCCAGGCTGTACCTGTAGTGAAGTCTGTACCTTCAGGAGGCTGCTGAGACACAGAGCAGATGCCAAAAAGCCCCGAACACGTCCCGTTCTGTGTGTAGCTGAGGTGGAGCCAGTGCTTTAATGCTCCTTCCACCCACCTCAGAAGTTTCCAGCAGCAGCAGCATTTCCCCGGCTCGGCTCAGATCCGTGTTTTGGAGCTGGCACAGCGCTCACAACGCTGCCGCGTTGCAAAGATCTCCCTTGTAGGTCTCACATTGGTATTACCTTAAATTTTTTTTCCCAAAAGGAAAGTACCTGTGCTGTTCTCGCTAAGTCAACCCAGCTCAGACGTTTTTCTTACCCACAGAAGAATAACCTGGGATTCCCTGACAGGGCAGAGACAGTCGAGTTCAGTTTGCAATGTGGACATTTTTGCTAATTGTGATGTATGGCAGTGGGGCTGATTTGTAATACAAATGTTATTTAATCTGTCTGTATTTTGATACTTGAATTTCCTTTTATTTCCTGTATATACAATTGTTAATCTGTTCAAATTTGTCTGAATTTTAAACATCTTGTGGTACCAAACATAACCAATCTGTGCAACAACATAGACTGACCTCACTACAACAAGGCGAGATTGTAAATATTCCTGGGCTTCCAGCAGTCGTTTTGTTGTTTTCATAACTGTACAACTTAGAACAGACCGAATTAATAAACAACCTTAGACACACGTGTGTGCTGTTGTGTGTGGCCTCGGTGTTGTGCGCAAGTCCTGCTGGGGATCTGTGGCAAAGCAGGGCACTTCTCATCCTGCAGGCACTGGCTGGGGGGGTTTGGGAGCTTTGGTTGAAGCTGCTCTTTCTGCAGTCAGTCATAATGACCCAAATATTGAATTTTATTATTTTGAGACTAATTTATGCGTAAAATCACATCCAAATGTTCTGTTAAAGACGGCACAAGGGTCTGCAGTCATTGTGGGTGTGTTCTACACGTGACGGAGGGTTAGAAAAGCTCATTTTTACCCCCACTAATGTACATCTGCAAGGACTGTGTCCCTGGGGGCTGTCATGTGCTGGGGATAGCCACTGAAATCCCTTTTTGCAGCACGGCAGTGAGTGGTTCTTGTGACACCAGTACCCATTTGGGCAGCCATTGCTTAGAACATTTACCCAGCAAAGACCTGGGGCTTGCCAGGAACTAGGACATTTCAGTATGTAAAATTAGAGCAAGAAATCCAGACATTTAAATACAGGTTAAAGTTCAGATTTTCGTGTCAAGTAAAATCCGACTGATGTGAAATGCTAAATACACCAGGGATTGCTAAATTTATACCGTATGTTCCATTTCTAATAACAAGGCAAGTCAGGTTTTCAGGCTGACATGAAATACACTGAGCTGCTTTAATGGTTTGAAACACCATGAGGTTTTATCCCTCACAGCCACAGCCCTGGCTGGGACTGACACCTCAGCAGAGGTTACAGGCCCCGGGCAGAATGAACACCTTGAGTTAAAAAGGCCTGGTCTGCACGGCAGTTCAATGAGCTCCACAGCCCCTTGCCTTCCTCGCCAAATAGTGATAGGTTTTTGAGGAAAAAAGGCCTCTGCTTTTTCTAGTTGAGAGATTTATTCAGATCCTCGTGTGCCAAGGGTCACCTCCTGCTGGCCTCAGTGGAGTTGTCGGATGGATTTTTACAAGCTGAGGCAGGATCTGAGAAACTGGAGGAGAATGGATTCCACCCCTGCCTGGTACATGGAGAATGTGGTCAGAAATAATCCAACTTGAATGTGGGAGAAGTACCTTCCTGAGAATTCCCAAACTCTTGCCTCTTGTAGATCGTGCTTCCAAACCTGCACCCAAATTCCAGCAGGTCTTCCTGAATGGAATCAAGGCCCTCTGGGAAATTATTTGAGAATATTGTCCATTGAGGAAAATTAAAAGGCTGAGGAGGGAATGAATCCACTGTCCTGTAGGGAGGAAAAGTATGAAAACAAAAAATAATTGCTCAATCACCAGAAATCTCCTGTGAGAGAAGCTTTCTCAGGCAGCCAAGAGTGACTGGGGACAGCCCTATTACAGGAGGATGCTGTAGGAACCAGGAACACTCTGGAGGGATGCAGATAAACCAGCATCCAGCACAGGAGCCCAGGTGACACTGTGTGGCACCTGAGAGCGCTCCAGTGTGTATTCGCCTCGCTTTCCCTTGTCAAACATCCAATTCCTTTCAGGCAGGAGAAAGCCACATCAGTGACTTGTGGCATGGAGGGGGCAGCGTCTGGCCAGATCCTTCTACAGAAGGTGCACAGCCAGTGCAGCTGTTTATTTGTGTGTCTTTATGAAAAAAAGCTGTGAAGGTATTAGAGCCCTTCTTCCTCCTCAGGGAATTCTCTTTGCCCAGGCTCCCAGCAGAGCAGATCCATGGATCCCTGGTGTACCAGGTGAGACCAGGCTCTGCTGTGCTGCTCTGACTGCGGGGTGAGGGCTGCTGTTTCTGCTGTTTCTGCTGCTGCTGCTGCTGCTCAGCCCCTCTGGGGTGATCCAGGCTCCCTGCAGCGCGGTCACACAGGTGTTTGCAGGACCAGCCTGGCCATGCTCAGCCAGCAAGAAGCAGGTTTGGGGCACTGCAGGCTGAGGGGATGTGTGTGAGGGAGGAACAGCATGGTGCTGTTCCCTGGGAGAGCAGGGAAGGGCAGGGAACTGCTTCCACTGACACACAGCACTCAGGTCCCAGCACAGGGATAGGCTCCAGGGACTGGTATCCACAGAATGTTATACTGGATAGAGGATTTCAGCCTCCAGCACTCCTCCAGAAGTACCATTAACAGAGTCTGAGGAAGGAGACAGGCAGCTGTAGAGAAATCTCTGCAGGCTAGGAAAAAAGGTGTCTACATCAAATGCAGCTTTTCCTTTCTAAATAGGCCTCCTAACTGCATTCCCTCACTCCTCGCAGGATCTCAGAATCCTTCAAACTTGTGAGAACTCCCAGTTCCTCCTGGGAAGGCTCTCAGCTCTGTTTTCTGCATGCAGGAGCTGAGGCTCACTGTGTGAGGTGTGCCAGTGTCAGGCCTTCAGGGATCCTTGAGGCCCCTGGCTCTTAGAGGCATTTCTCTCATCTGTTACTGGACAGGTGATGAAAGCGTCAGTTTTGGAATACCCAGGGTGCATTTGCTGCTTTAGTAGCTCCTGTAGAAGTAGCAGTTCTCTCTCTTTCTCCCTGACTTCCTAGGCAGCTTAGCCAAGAGCTCCTGGAATTTCTTCTATTCATACTGGACACTGCGTGCAGAGGCTCTGGATGGTGGCATTCAGCAAATCCAAAACTCCGAAAATCTCCTTGGGATGAGACAGTGAATTGAAGGTTCCACACTGCAATAAATGCTGTGAAGTGGGGCCATTTTGGAATGCTGAGAAAGTTCATTAAATGCAGAACTTACCCTGTCTTAGCTGAGGGCTAAAAAGAGCACAGCACTTTTCAGAGAGACCCTCCATGCCCTCATGAAGACCAACAGAATGTTTTTCTAGCTAGTGCTTGTTTCTGCAGTGAGAGCATGTCAGTCGTTCAAACAGCTCTTCAGCTGAGACACCAACATCTCAGAGGAGAGCTCCTCTGCAGAGTCTGCTTTGTTCATGTCACAATCACAGCTTACACAGCTGGAGCCTCTAAATCTTTCCATATTAGTGACTCATACCTGACACTCATCAAATTTAAGAACTTCTTAGTAAACCATGAAGCAACGAATAAATAAAACAGGCTCCAACTTTTTTTTGCTTATTCCAGGAGCTATCTTATTTTCTCGTTACTTCTACAGTCAGACCCAAACCCACCTCCTTCCCCATTCTCACACATTTTTTGCTACGAGACAGAGAAAAGCCAAGCCTGAATATACCGGTATATATTTGTATTTATACACACGTAGACCTGTGTGGGAAAAGCCGATCCCTGGCAGTCCGAAGTTGCTCTGAGGACAACTTCATGCACAATGGTCAATGTGGAAATGTCACCAGTGACTGCCCATTGCTGCTTCCAGGAGAGAACTGCTGCAGGGCTGGCTGCAGAAAAGCAGGATAAAAGTAAGGGAAGGAACGCGAACCACAGCCTCGAGAGGAAAAGGGGGTTAAAAGCCTTTACTGAGCAGCTTTTGAGTGAAAACGTACAGGTTTGTGTACAAACAAATCACCTCGCGGGCTGTGGGTGTGAGGGGAGCCGCCTCCCTCCCGGCCCGCGATCCCCGGCGCGGGGCTGACCCCTAGTGCCGGCCGGGAGCCGCGGCCCCGCCGCCTCATGGAATTAACACCGGGCACTGAGCGAGTAGCACCGGACACTGCCCTCGGCCGCTGCCCCGGCCCGGGGGCCCCGCGCCCACCGCCAAAGCCGTCGGCGGGGCCGGCGGGCCGGGACTCCCCGCAACAGCGCGGCGCGCCGCCCCCCTGCCCCGCGAATGGGCCGCGCCAGGCGCCGTGCCGAGGCGGCGCGGAGGGGCGCTCCCATTACGGGCGGAGGGGGGAGCAAAGGGGGCGACAGCCCCGGTGTGAGGCTGGTCTCGGCGCCGGGGCTGCCCCGTCCCTCAGCGCGGCGCCGGGACCCGGGGGCAGCCTGGGCTCTGCCATCCCATGCTGGCCATCCCGGCCCTGCCATCGCATCCCGGCCCTGCCATCGCATCCCGGCCATCCCGGCCCTGCCATCGCATCCTGGCCCTGCCATCGCATCCCGGCCATCCCGGCCCTGCCCTCGCATCCCCGCCCTGCCATCGCATCCCGGCCGTCCCGACCCTGCCATCGCATCCCGGCCCTGCCATCGCATCCCGGCCATCCC
>VWPU01006261.1:70999-119015 GCA_013398955.1 Callaeas wilsoni
CATCCCGGCCCTGCCATCGCATCCCGGCCCTGCCATCGCATCCCGGCCCTGCCATCCCGGGAGCTGCCGCGGGGCCCGGCTGCGGGGAGCGGCGGCCCGGAGCGGTCGGGAAGCGGCAGCGGGAGCTGCAGGGAGCGCTGCTGGCCGTGCAGCCGCCGCAGCATCCTTCCTCCTCCCTCGTTCCTCTGAGTTTGTCCATTTTCCTTTCCGGCGGGCCCAGAAGGAAGGGCCTGACCCCGGTCACCTGCTGTAACCTCCCCTGCACTTCACTGGCATTGGGGTTAAACCTTCCGAGGGGCAAACCCACAAAATGTGGGATGAGGCTCCTTGTGTGCCAATAAACAATTTGCCTTTTTTCTCTCTCCCAGCATTTTTTTCCCCTTCTTATTTTATTTCCTCAGCATCCACGACAGCTACCAGCCAGCACCTGTGGCACCGAGGGCTTACAGAGCCCCAGGGTCACAGGGCTGGGACACGGGATGGGGCAGCTGCTCAAAACCACGGGAACGGCTTTTGAGTGGGAAGGCAACTGGGCATGAGGAACAAAACCAGTAAAGCTCATTGTGAGACCCACCTGGCCCGAATCCTGCCCAGGAATTTCCCTCAGTGTTCCTTATGCAGTGCCAGACCCAGCTCCTGCCCTTTTCTCATCCTTAGCTTCGCATGAGGAAGCTGAGGATGGGGAAGTAGCATTTATGGAGAATAGAACAGCGCAGCTCCTGAGGGGACTGCAGTTTGCTCGTCTCTGTTTCAGAGCAGGGCCCATCACTTCCAGCCTATAAATCCTGATCCCAGGGGAGGCAATTGTAAGTATTTAAATATATATGCATTTGCCCTGCATTAATTTCCTTTCCCAAGTGACTGGTGACATGAAGGATTGTAATAGCAGAATGTATTTTTAATGCATTTCCTGCAGATTTCTGCAAGGCAATCTAATTCCTGAGTGGGTTTAACTTGCCACAAAGGCAGAAGACCTCAGGAGCACTGGTAATAGGGCAGGGTGGGTTCTTTTAATCCACTGTTTTAATGAGCTCCATCCATCTCTCTGATTAGATTAATCTCATTTCTTTTAGCCAAGCCATCTAGCTGAAATCCCAACAGAGGAAATTGGGATTTTGAGTCTTTCAGGGCGAGCGCTTGGAGTGTCAGGCAGCAAACTCCATAGGGAGATTTCCGATTTGCCCTTTTATCACCTCAGAAATTAGTAACCCTGGTGATCACATTGGAAAAGGACATTTTGGGCTGCAAATCTGCCTCATTGATGAGGCGCTGTGGAGAGCCCACTCAGGTCTCCTCTGCCCTGCTTGAAGCAAGTTCCCTAAGGAATTAAACCCAGCTTGGTGCAGAGGGCTCAGCTTTCCAAGCAGGCTCCCATTTTCCTGGCAGGAGCAGAGAGAGCTCCATGGCTGGACCTTCCTCACCTGTGGAATGGCCACACTTTTGCAGCCCCACTGTCGTGACCGTGCTGGGCGCAGTGAGGGGGAGAGCCTGCCAGTGCAAACAGAAATACCTTCCCCAATGGAAGGGGAAATGGATTTTTTTGTTTAAAAGATGGCAATGTTTTTCCAAGCCCGATGGATATGAAAGTCCCCTTTTAAAGGAGTCGAATCGGCAGAGAAACTGGTCACTGTTTTCACGCCCATGCGCCCGACAGAGGAGGCAAAAGCAAACTTCCTGGTGTATCCCGATCCAAATCACCTGGGAACGAGGCACAGTGCCCCAAGCTCTGAGCTGCCACACTGAGCAGCTGCAGAGGGCTCTCTGTGAAAAAGCAAACCCTGTCCCAACAGGAGAGGCAGAGCCCCAGTGGTGTCACAGCCCTCACTTCCAAAACGGGAGGGAATTTGGAGCCTAGCAGCTACATCTGTGGCTGTTGGAAATTGGCCTTACAGGAGGAAGGCAAGGGGGTGGAGGGCAGAAAGCGTTAGCAGGTGTCTTGGGAGGGTGTGGAGGGGAGAGCAGGGGAAGACTGGAGTTTTCCTCTGCCCTGTCCGCCAGGAAAGCTATTTTTGCAGGAGCTCCTGGGCACTAGACAAGGTTTGGATTGTTCCCGTGCTGGATGCTGGTGCAAATACGTGGGTGGACAGCTGGATCCTGAGGAGCTCCCAGCGTCCCAGCAGGCACATGAAGGGATGTTTTACACCTTGTCCAGGTGAGAGGATGTCTTGGCGTCGGGTTTGCCGTAGTCCCTGATTTTGGGTGGGAGTTTCCCTCCTCCTCAGGTGGCGTGTGACCTTTCCCGTGAGACATCCCATGGTATCCGTCAGTTCCCTCCTCCTCAGGTGGTGTGTGACCTTTCCCGTGACACATCCCATGTGTGTGAGCTGGCTGTTGCCACCTCAGTCACAGTGGACGTGTCGGAGCTGTGGGGAGCAGCCGCTTGGAGCAAACCTCCCCTTGTCCTGCCCAGTCTCCTGTGGGCAGCACCTGGTCTCGGGCTGTTCCAGACCAATTTGTCATCTGTGTGCTGAGGGGATGGGCTGGTGCTGGGTAAACTGAGGCTTGGAGGGGTTTGGCTCATGGTCACAGGGGCAGCCTGGCCACAGCCCAGGCATTGTGACTGGGGGTTGTGTGTGGAGCTGGGGAGATGCTTCTCGTGCCGTCTCTCCCTCCACATCCAAAATAGGGTTTGGGCTCCCCGTGCAAAGCACTGGGTTGCTGCTGGTGCCACTGACTCTGGGTAATCTTTGTATTTGCTGACTTGACTTAATTGTGGCTCGGTGGAGAGCTTGGCTCTGGGGAAGTTGAAGGTACAGGGAGGCCCAAACCACACACAGCGCTCAGGGAGGGATTGTGATCCAAAAAAAAAAAAAAAAAAAGTTCAAAGGTGTTTTTGGCTTAATGCGGTTTATCTAGATTGCTTTATGTTCGTTAATCTGGATTAACACAAATTCTCTTGGAATGGCTGGCTGGGGAAGGGTTTGCTCAGCTATTCTGATGAGGACAGACTTTTCCAAAAGTGAAAAGTTTGAGCTGGGAAAAAAAAAGCCAGGTCCTGTCTGGCAGGAGTACTTGGAAGCCCTGTGAGCAGAACAAGGCTGTTTCATCCAAGTGTCCCTGGCACCCACAGACACTAATGACTGATCAACTTCCCCCACTACCACGGAGGATTAATCCCCCCTGTTCTTCCTGGGGCGATGTGAACCCCTTTTCCGGCTGGCATGCCAGAGCGGATGGCACAATTAGTGAACTTCAAGGTAAATTGGAGGTCAAGCCCAGATTTGAAGGTGGTGGTGGGTGTGAGCGTGACCTAGGGAGCCATGTGATGTGGGCGACGTCCTGGAGAGGCAGGTGATCTCCCTGTCCTCTCCTTTCCCCAGGGCTGGGATTAGGAGAGATTTTACAGCTGAGTGACCAGCCTCATGGTGAGGTTTGGTTCACAATGGCTCAACCCCCAGCCCCTCATCAAGGAAACTTTCAGCTCTTTTATGGCCAAGCTATGCTTCAGCAGGACAGTTTGTGTCTGCGGGGGACCTGTCCCTGGGCGGTACCACAACTTTGCATCCATAGGGAAATCCCACCTTGAGAACAGGCAGAGAAACACTCAGTGTGAAACCTGGAAGTCATGGAGATGGATGGCAAAGCCCAGTGCTTTGGAGAGGGTTACCTCATTGCTTGAACGTTCACCTGCGATCTTTCTTGCTCTTCAAAAGTCTTCTGGTGCAGCCTTGGGCAGGTCCCTGCACCAGATGCCACCTCTTCCCACCAGCTGCCCGTGATCAGGATTGTTTGGGTGCCACAGGGCTGGAGATCTCTCAGGGACCGATGGATCAACTCCACGAAGGGCCCAGCTCCAGCTCTCAGCAGCCAGGAGCAGCAGGCGAGCAAAGCATTCCTGCAGAGCCGGGATGGGAGTTGTACGCAGGACCTGGGGCCTGCCCCAAACCCAGGGGACTCCCTCCTCCCCCTGCCCGTGCAAACACCAGATTAACAATTTATTTGACATGTTGCGGCTGGTTAGTTCTTCGCCCGCTCCCCTGATCAGAGGGAATAAGTGTTGCAGTGTGCAATAATGTTCATTTCAGGTGAGGGTAAATATAGAAAGGAAAACCTGCTGAGAGCAAGCCATTTATTCCTGCCTTTGGAAGCCTCTGCTCATAAACAGTCAGTCATGCCCATTTGGAAAATCCCAGTGTGGTTTTCTTGGCCATCCTAGAAGAACATTTACTTTCCTGTAGGTTAAGAAGTCCGTTTTAAATAAAAAAAATAATGTCATCTCACTTCCAGCTGCCCTCGGGCGTTTAGGGCTTGTTGACACACTAAGGCCGCTCTGTTCGCATGCAAAAGTGGTCTGGTGTAGGAATTAGGAAGGAGATCCTGCAGGGCTTCCCCAGCTGGTTGGGCTGTCAGACTCTTGTTCTTTGGGTTCTCCTTGTTCCCCTTGGGATTTTATCAGATGTTTCAGCCATGTGTGGGGTTAAAACCCCCCAGCTTTTGGGGGTGTGGGTGGGTGTGGATTCAGGGAGGTGCTGGGGGTGCCCTGAGAGCCCCATGCAGAGGGAGGCTGGGCCAGAGGGATGAGCTCATGCTGGACCAGAAAACCTCTGAGGGTTTTTGGGAGAGCGTGCCAAAGGCAACAAGACAGTGCAGGCTGCAGGAGCATCCCTCAAACAAGCCAGCAGCCGTGGTCAGCCCACGGTGACCTGCTGCAGCACGGGAAGGACACCCCGAAGCAGTGCTGCAGGAGGAGGCTGAGGAAGGTGGGGAGCCCCTGGCACAGCCGAGCTCTGCCTCTCTCCTCTATCCCACGAGTGGCACCGAGGAGCCGTGCGGGAGAGCGAAGCAGCCGGTTTGAGTTGGACGGCTGCCCCCACCGGCTCCGCGGCTGGCACCAGCCAGCTCCCTCCTCTGGAGTGTTCTGCAGTCAATAAGGGTCTCTCCATGTTTTCTGACAGGCTTTGGATTTGGCTCGCGTTTTGCCTTGGTTTCCAAAGGCAAGAGGCAGTTAAGTCTCTTGGAAGAATGAATTAATTAGCAAATGCCTTTGGTCAGGTCAGTGCCCTGAGCAGTGTGCCCGTGCCTCTGCGCCAGGTACACGCTCGGAGAGGCTGCTCTTACCCTGCCATATTTCCAGAGCTGTACATGCATCATCCAACAAAAAAGAAAGGGAAAAAAGCCTCCCCCGGAAAGCAGTATTGACTCTAATGGTGGCGTTTGTGTAAGCAGCAAAATATTGACGCAGTTGGCTGGGGTCTGGCCGGGGCTTCTGGATATAAACTGCTGCCTTGTTAAATTGTAGATGGAAATGCAAGTGGGAAAATGACTGACATCTTACACAAGGCGGGCAAATAAAACCGCTGCTTTACTACGGCGTGAAAAAACTCAGGAATTAATAGGTCTCCTTCTGCTCCAGGGTGTTGGATTTATCCCCGAGTAAGATCCATAAACTATTTTAAGGAGAGAAGTGCTACTTTTAAACATGTGTGTCTGGGTCCTGGAGTTCCCGTGATGTCACAGTTAACCCCTGCCTTGTCGCGGCTGTGGGCAGCAGAGCAGCCCCCCACAGCCCCCCACAGCCCCGTTCTTGGTAGGCACCGTTCTTGCCAATGCACAAACACATCAACACCTGGTAAATGATGAGGTTACTTTCAAAGGATGTTTTCCTACGATATGTTCCCACAGCTTTTGTCAGAAATGTGTTTCAGGCCTCGACCTGGACTCAGAGCTTGATTTTACCAGTGTGGGACACAAAATGTATTTTAAAAAACCCACCTGCTCCAAAGCTGTGTCTGACTCAAAGCAGATGCACAGAGCACTGCTGAGTCCATCTGGGGTGTGACCCAGCACACCCCAAAAGACTCCTTTTGACTCCAGTAGCTGAAGACCTTTTATCATCTTCTATGGGAAATGTGATTAACAGAGCTGTAGAGAGTGATACATCACTTTCCTTTCTACCCAAAGCCCCTTCCTTCTCCACCCACATCCTGACGATCTCCCAGCTGACGCACATGTGCTCGTGGAAAAGAAGGATGAGATAAAAGCTGTCTCCCAGTGGCACAGGGGCCGACTCACCGGCAGCAGCGACACCAGTGTAATTATACATGCTCCAGTCCGATCTCCCAGTAATTATTCTGGAATAAAAGCCTGTCTATTTCTGTAAGACCTTATGTCACTTGGAAAGCTGTTATAAATTCAGCTGGAAAAAGGGACCCTTATTCTGGGATAAGTGTGGTTAGTGGTTAACTGGGAACGGGGCTATTCCTGGCGTTGCCATCGACCTTCCCGGTGATGCCGGCGTAAGTCACTTCACCTCAGCGTGTGTCACCTTCTCCTGCTGCAAACTGGGAATTACAAACACGGGCTTTCGCAGGCAGCGTTTTGGGAAGCTCCTTGACACTGGAAAAAAGGTGTCACAGGGTGCCAGGCAGTCATTTAGTGGGACCTGGTGCTTTTTTACCCACCTTGGAGGCATCTGGATCAAACTGTAGGCTGCGGAAATGAGGGACGAGCGTTGGGGACCGGCTGAGCCGCGTGAGCCTGGGCTGTTGGCGTGTTACTGGGAATACTGTGTTTTCCTCTCGGTTTTTAAAAATAGTCTATTCTGCTCCAAGTTGTAGACCACAGCCCTTGCTGGGGCATTGAAATGTCTGGGCTGCTGTTTTCTCGAGCCAGCACCTTCCAGTGTTCATGGTCGGGACACGGTGCCAGCATCCGTCCCCCCAGTTGCTGGCTCCAGCAAAGAGGGAGGGTCCTGCCCTGGACTGGCAGCACTGACCCTCTGGTTCTCGTGGACTGGAGGGAAAGGGAAATCTCCTGGTTCACTCTTCTGCCTGCAGTATCCCTGCCTGATTCAATAGCTTCTTCTGCGAGCCCTAAGGGCCTCGGGGACTTTTGCTTCTCGGCAGCTTCTTGTGCAGCCTCAGAAACAGCTTTTGGCTCAGCATCACGCAAGCACACACAGCTGAAGATGCAGCTCGTTCCTAGCACATGGCATTAAATCCATGCTAGACGTGGGGAGAATCGTCTCGGAGGGTTTTATCATTTGCACAGACAGTGCAGGCTGGCTCTCGGCCAGAATCCATCTGTTTGCCAAAGCGGGTGCTGCCCACCGAGCAGCAGGACCAAGGTGCTGATGCCAAGAGGTGAAGGCAGAGCCTGCCCTGGCGCGTTCCCACGGCCTCCGTCCCTGCGCAAGCACCGGAGTGGGGCTCACTGCCGCTCGGAATTGGGCTGGAGCCAAGGAGGCAGAGGGGAAAAAGCCTTTTACAGTCCATTAGTGCTCCCCAGAGCCATTCAGGCCCTCTCGTCGTAAAAGTGGTGGAAGCCACAGAAACATTACGGCTGGTCTGCAGAAGATGCTGGTCTGCAGAAGATGCCAGCCCACCTCCCGGCTCCGTGTCCCTTCCCAGGGGCTTTGCCAAAGCCGCTGGCCTTCACGGCAGCTCCGGCTGCTGGAATTCCCTCTGGGAACAAGCTGGCAAGGTCTGGTTCCCTGGCCATCCCGAGCTCCCCCCAGGCAAAATGTACATGGGAGGGTTCCAAGTGCAAATGTGTGTGTGCTAATGGGAACTGAATTGCCTCTTGCCCCGAAGCCTTGCAGCTTGAGGAAAACAAGGCAGGGGCTAGGAATGACCTCATATCGCCTCCCAGGGAATGTTTTGCCAGATGAAGGGGGGAGAGGCAGCATCAAGACAGCACAATGTATGTATCTCTCTCCCTGTGTAAACATCTCTGTAGCTGCAGAAACCTCTTAAAACCCCGAATGAGAGGAGAACAGCTGCTTTGATCTGTGGATGTGGTTGTTGTTTTCTGAGTGCGGATCCGTTCTTTTTTTAATTTTGCTTCAAATTAAAAAAATGCCTGTTGTGATCTTTTGCTTTTATTTCTTGGCAAGGGACCGGAGAGTGGTGCAGTAAATTTTCATGACTCCCCATGTAACCGTTTCAGCATGGCTGACAATTCCTCGCCGGCTCTTCAGCGCCACAGCACAATGGGCCGAATCTTCTGGCCCTACATGAAGCCAAAGCAAATGGATTTTGCCCAGAAGTGCGCGACGGGGAGTGGAGGCAGCAGGGAGGAGAGTCCTGCCACCTCCTTCCCTGCCACACACACACACGCGCACACACACAGGGCTCGGGCTGGCAGGGCTGTCCCAATGCCTGTGAAGGGCTTTGGAGACAGCTCCCGGGCACGGATCCGTGCCAGCCCTACGCGGCAGGAACAGGAGCCGGTGAGGAGACACTGGGCCCAAGCGCTGGGCTGTCCTGCAGGTGATTTCAGTGGGATTCACGGCACCCCCTCCAGACTCCCTGTGTGATGTCGGGAATCCCCATCTGCCCGACTTTCCCCTTGGGGGACAGCCCTGTACTTGGAGGGGCACCGCGGCGTGCGCAGCCCTGGCACCTCCACTGGCCCTTCGGCCGCTCCACCAGGCAGCATGCTTTGGGAAGAAAGCGAGATTATATAGCTTTTTCGGGAATTCCTGGACATCAGCAGTTCCCTCCAACCCCACTGCTTCGCTGGGTACTTCGTGACCCCGTTGGAGGAGTGAGACATGGGGGTCAGTCCCTCGGCTCCTGTGGCATGAGCAGTGCCTTCAAAGGCAAGACCCACCCCGCAGCGGTGCAAGGTACTGGTTTAACTGGGAGCACTTGGCCGGAGACCTGTGCCCGCTGAGGCGGTCTGGGAGCGAGCGAGGGGTTTGTTCATTCCCCCACGCTGTCACGTGGCTGCTCGGTGTTTTGGCGTTTTAATTACACACGGTCCTGTGTATTTAAGGCTGGTTTATGGGTGTTTATACTAATGCGTAAACCTGCAATTTAGAAGCTCAGTTATAAATCAACATTGCTGAAGGTCTTGTCCCTCGTGCCGTGAGATCGGTCTCCAGATTTAGAAGATAGGTTAGAGGGGAAAAAAGGAGGACTGTTTAGTTTTCCTCTGGTTATGATGATAAAGGATCACAGGATGGGGTGCGAGGTGCGGCGGCCGGGCACGGATCTCCGCCAGTGTAACCCAGAGCAGTTTCCATTTTGGCTCTGCTCTTAGGAGTCTCTGCCATAAGAGACTTGTGTTTCTGCATCAAATTCCAGCCCAGAAAGAAAAGCAGTGCCACAGCTGCTGATGTGATACTCACAGGAGGGTGGTGGCACCCCACTGGTGATGTCTTCAGATCAGGGTTGTGGGCTGCAATGACCAGAGCCCTGTCCCACTCAGCACCTCAGGGGAGGAGCTTTTGTACCCAGGAGCTCCTGGCACAGACTGGAGCTGGCTTCCTCCAGTGGCAGTGCCCAGTGGGACAGCACATTCCCACTGGTGGGTCATGGTCCCTTCCCAACACATCCTAGAGGCAACACCTCCAAATTCATATTTTTAAGTACAATAGTTTTTTACAGCTTTAAGAATCATTCTCGCACCAGCTACCGTGGAGCCTGGCCGTGCCAAGGATGGGTTTGGGTTACCGGTGTGCTCCTGCAGACCCCCTCCCAAAGGGAAGGTCCCTGTCCCCCCAGGGAGGGGGTGTTTTTGTAGGGAAAGACCCGAGGACTCCTCCTGTCCAGCTGCAGTTCCTCCTCTCCACCGTGAGTGCCTCGGCTTAGCTGGACATTTCCCACCGCCTCCAGCCCCCTTTGTCATATCTTTAGGGTTTATTAGGACAAAAGGGGGTACGAGAGGGTGTAGAGGCTGGGAGGGAGCCCATGGGCAGGATGACCCTGTGGGCAGGATGACCACTGGGGCTGTTGGACCCCTGTCCCTGGACAGGTGGAATCACTGCACACCTTCCTCCCGATCCCGCTCCTGGCTCCCAGCCTTATCTCCCACTGCAGTTTCCTGGCTGGCGATGCCTCCCCTGGCTCAGGGAGCAGGAACACCCCGGAAGAGAGACGGTGCCAGCAGCTCCCGGCGCGAGGACGGTCACGGGCTGGGCAGGGGTCCCCCTCCATCCCTGGGGTGCCCCCAGCAGCCAGGGGCTGGGCTGTGAGAAGGTCCCGCAAGCAAACAAAAAAACCCTGAATATTTCAGAAAGGTCTTTTTCTTCCCCCTCCACCCTTATTTCCAGTCCTCCTCCCACCTCTCGGGGCAGCCAGCAGAGCTGCTCTCTGGCCCTGTTTCCCCCTGCCCAGCGCCCCGAGACGCTCCCACAGCCACCAAGCCCAGCCAGGTCGTGCCATCTGCAAACTCTCGGGGTTTTTAATTATATCTATTTTTTTCCCTCTCCCTTTCTTTTCCACCCTTTGCCTTTTCCCATGCCATACGCCTCCCCCTGGCCCCCCTCCCCTTGCCACCACCCCAAGCCCTCGGCTGGCCGAGGGGCTGCGAGGTGCGGGGTGGGTCTGGGGGTTGCGGGGGGCTTTGCATTGATGCATTGATCGCCCATGGTCTCCGCCTGACCTCCCTGCTCCCAGGGAAGCAGTCTCCATGGCTACTGGCCCTTCTCCTTCAGCGCAGACTGTAAATTCCTGCAGGCAAAGCCCAGCCTTGGGGGTGCGAGGGGGGGAGCCGTGAAGGAGTAACCAAAGCCAAATAGAAAGAAAGAAAGAAAGGCTGGGAGAGAGAAAAAGGGCGTTGCTTGGATGGGGCTCTCCTTTCCACTCCCCTTTCCCAGGTCCCCAGCACCAGGGCAAGGCGCCTGCTTCCCCCCTCTAGCACTGCTGCTCCTGCTCCTGCTGCTGCTGCTCTTGCAAAACTGGAATTGGCTGGGATTATTTAAGGGAAAAAAAAAAAGGAGGAGAAGGGATCAGTGCAGCCGCCAGAGAGAGGGCGATAGAGTCCACTTTCCTCCAACTGCCCTGGGTCTCCCTCCCTCGCTCTCTCCTCTTCAGCAGCACCAAGAGCCCCAAACTGAACCCAGAGCAGCTTTTTCCATCAGTTCAGTTCCCTTCCCTCCCTCTGTCTCACACACGGCAAGGAGAGAGCCCCTTCCTCCCCTTGATTTTCCTTCGCATGCTCAGCCCCTTGTTTCCTTTAAAGCACTAGAAATCCCCCTTCTTGCCCCCGCTCCTCCCTGCAGACTGGGATTGCAATGGGAGCTTTGCAGATTGCTGGATTTTCCATCCTTTTCTTTCTCCTCCACTCTGGAAACACGCTGGCAAATAAAGCCAGTCAAGGTAAGAGAAAATCTTCCCTGCTCGAAGGTTTGCTGTTTGATGTGTGGATTGGGCAGCCGGATCTCCTCGTTAGAGCTGGGGTTTAAGTGCAGGCTGGAGAAGGCAGCAGCAGTAACAACAAACAGTGGAGGGGATTTTAAATGTCGCTTGCAGATATTCTCGCCTACTGCCTTGGACTGGGGTTGGGTTTGTAAACTCTTTAATGAGTTGCGTTTCTTATACTTTAGTTTTTTTCGTTTGGACTCTTTATCTCAAGGCAGGGGGTGCAGGGGCAGAAAATTAGGGTGGGCAAACAACTCTGCATCCGTCTCAGGCAAAATGTGGCTGTTTGGAGGGGCTTGGGGGGGCTCTGCTGGTTTTGTGTCTGTGAGATGGGGCTACCACGGCAGCAGTGTGGGCGAGGAGGCTGCTCCGGGCTGGGCTGGAGGGCAGGGATGGCGGAGCGGGCGTTGATAACGCCGGGAGGCTGCATCTGTGCTCGGGGACTTCACATCGGCACGGGGGAATCTCAGATGTTGGCTGCAGGGGTGTGGGCAGCAGGAAACTTCGGGCAGCTGAGCACAGCTAAGCCTGAAAATGAAGGGAGCTCTTTCCCTATCTCTTGGAAAGAGAGATATGTCCCATCCTTATCAACTTCGGGCTTTTCTGTTTCACAACTCCCGTATTGAGCCAGAGCCTCCCCTTCCCAGACGTACACACGGAGCTTTATGTATGGTCTATCTATACCTTCGCTTTCCTATAGCACCTCTATATTTAGCTCAGATTTTTTCTATACACACGCGCGGGAGTGCGCGCGCCCACACGAGCACACACAGCCCTATACATGGTCCCGTTGGCTGTCTCAAAGGGGGTTTTCTCCTTAATTCACCACTATCTGTACAATCTGTCGGGTTTTCTCTTTTCCTTTCCATAGCACGTAAGGTTTCTCCAGCCCGGCTCTGGCTGTGCTGTTGTGGCAGCTGCGTGTTTGTGCGTACGGTGAGATTAAATAGCGTGTGAATGAAATCTCGGAGCGCAGGATATAATGAAAGATCTCTTGTAGGCGGATTCCAGCCACGCGCATGGTCACCCGAGCCCTGTCACCGACAAAGTTAGAAGGAATTTCAAGGCTATTGTCTTATCTGGTTCAAAGTGTTTCTAAAACAATAGGCGACTTCTCCGGAGGGCAGCCTGGGCAAGCAGGAAAGATTTTCCAGGGGAAAGGTTTGGTGAGAAGGCGTCCAGCTTCATGTAAAGCTTTATGATTTAGGCACAGAAAGGAATGCTTAGGTTTTTATCCCCCCTCAAATTATCTTGAGTGTATGCATTGCTTTCATTTCTTATCATAATATTTATTTATTAAGGCCTTTTGGTTTCCAGTTCCATTTAAGCCTGAGCCAGAATTGCATTAAAATAGCAAAGTGAAATTCCATCGTGCAGAGACTTGACAGATCCCTTCAGGGAAGGAGAGGGGTGGAGTGGGGGTGGAGAGAGGTGAGCTCAGCCCTGCGCCGGGGTACATCGCCCGCCGTGCGCCTGGGACAGGGCTGGCTCCCCCCGGGTGTCCGGCTCGGCAGCCAGGGGGGCTGTGCTGGAGAATTAATCCCTGAGGCTGCAGTTGAGGGGTTCTGTGGGCTGGGGAGGGGGAGGTGTCAGCAGAGAGGCAAAGGTTGGTGCCCATGTGGCTGCAAGGACGCTGGGCAGGGGTGGGCCTGGTGCTGGTCCTTTTTGGATGAGGCTGAAGTCACGGGCATCATTAGGGCATCACTGATGGCAGGTACAACATGTGCCTTTCCTCAGAACCCACTGTCTCCTGGTTTTGTGACTGTCACTGAGCTCTTTGAACCTGCCCTGTGTGTCTGGGACCTGTTTTAGCAGGATATTTCTCAAAAGCATCAGGCGTGTGTGCCAGGTGACACCCCAAGGATGGGGCACACATCACCCCGAACCCTTTGTCCTTTTGAGGGACAGTCACCCTTGCCAGGTGACTGTCACAGGCTGGGAAGGGCTCCTCTCCCATGGGATGGTCTTGTCTGGCTGTGATGATGTCGCGTCATGGCTTGGGCTTGCTGGCTCAAGCAATTCTTGCACTAAATTACCCCAGAAAGTTTAGTCTGTGGGGAAGGAAGGATTTAGAGAGCCGGCTGCTGGGCCTGGAGGGTGTCTGCCAGTGGACCTGGCTGGCTGTGGAGTCAGCTTAGGGCTAGGGAAGCTTTCAAGAGGAGAACTGACAATATAAATCTCAATAGCCGTAGGGAGGCCCCCGACACACATTCACAGCTGGGGTGGACTCTCCCTGCGGTCCCCAGGCCAAGCTGCCCAAACGCTGCCGTGCCCACCACTCCTCTGGGTTTTGGATAGATAATGTCACCCCCAGTCCCAACCTCTTGTCCATCAGGCCATCTCACAGTCTGCCAGGCAGAAGAGTTTGTCCTGAGCTCCTGCCCTCGGGGGAGCAGTGCCCTTACCCGCTGTCTGCCGGCATCAGTCCCTCCCTGTGCTGGGAGGACAGAGCCCAGGGACTGGCAGCTCTGCACCATCCTCAGGCAGTGCCAGCCCCTCTGGCAGCACCCTCGGCGCTGGGAATCCCAGGGTTTGCCACTTCTCCTTGCAACTAATTGCAGGTCCCCTGAGAGGATGCTGTGGTATGGGTCTGGGAGCGAGGAGCAGCATCTCCCTGGGAGACCCCAGCACCCCAGTTTGCAGCCCCTGGCATCTCCACAACCCCAGTTCAGGGTCCTGGGTGGGGTGACAGCCCCAGCCCAGCCCACTGGGCACTCGATGGTCACCCACGGTTGACACCAGCCCTCCTGGCTGGCGCTGTGTGGCTGCCTGGGGCCAGAGCCACTGTCCCAGGTGAGGGGCTGCTGTGGTGGGATGCACCTGCAGAGCCTATGCCGCCAGGGATTATTTTTTCAATATTTTTTTAAGGAGTCTAAAATTTTCCAATTGCAGCGTGGAGATACTGTTTGATTCCCCTCCCATTGCTGCCAAACCTCCTCCCCCTTGGCCTCTGCCTTCCTACCTCTCCGGCATTCACAGTGTGCGACTGTTGTGCCTGTCCCCTCCACCCCGCTGAAATATGAAATGTAAAACTGTAAACATTTCACATACACAGTTCAAAGGAGATCTTTGACTGAGGGCGTCTAACGTGCCTGTACCAAGATTAAAAAAGGGGAGGGGGTGGGTACGAAGGAGGGAAGAAGAGTTTTTTTGTAACTGCCAACTGGAGTATAAATATTCAGACACCTTGAGTCTTCCAGTGCCGATGTATTGCTCTCTCCAAACTGCTCAGGAGTTGGGGGTTCTTTTCTTTTATTTTTATATAGATTTTTTCCTTTGCAGACAGCCATACCAGAGTAATCCATTTAGGAAAATGCATGCATGATTGACCTTAACCTTCACTTTCAAAATTCTAAGTCCCCTGAGAGGCTTTAGGAGAAGCCAGGGATGGCAGATAAAGTTTGCTCTGTCTGGCAGCACTGGAGGATGCCCAGCTGTGTTTTGGAGAGGCTGTGTCCCTGCTCGAGATCTTGAGATTGTTGCTCCCGGAGCAAAAAACAAACAAACACATTTTTTAAGGCAAGGCTGGGTCAGTCCGATAAGCCAAAGGAACAACAACAGCAATGAGAATTCCACGGGGAGATGAACACGCTGCTGGAGTGGAGCATCAAACCCTCTGTGGGGAAGTGGCAAAGGAATAGGGTTGAAGTGACCAGGGTTGGCACGAGGAGGTGGGATGGAGGTGGAGGGACCATTTCCTACCCAGGGAGTGGTGGTGGAACTGAGATCCATCAGGATGACCTGGACTGCTGCAGAGGATGGACAGCTCAACTTGGCTCTCCCATGGGAGGGGGAAGCATCAGTGAGGGGGATAAAAAAGCCTTTTTCTGGGGCACTGACAGCTTTGGGGAAACAAAACCCGTGGTGAGGGGTGTAAAGCAGAGTCTGGGTGTTGGACAGTAGGGTCACCAGGCTGGGAATGGCCCCAGCTCCTCGCTGTGACTGGGGATTCCTCCTCCTTCCGTACTCCATCATTCCACAGGGCCGAGCGCTGGGGCTGCATCTCCTGTGTCTCACCTGCTTCTGGGAAAGCTGGGTGGATGTGCGGGGCACGGGGCTGGTTCAGGGGTCTCCACTGCGTGGTGAGATCCCCTCTGAGCCATCCTGAGCACAGGTACCTGCCCGGGGACCACTGGCACCCCTCTGCTGGCAGCAAGACATCACCCAGCAGCTGAGTAAGGATCTCTGAGTGCAGAGGACACTTCTTTAGCCAGTTTACAGAAGGCTGCCCTGCAGAGCATCCTCCTCCCCTCTCCTGGCCCATACCCCCTCCCAGGGGGCTGCCACTGCCCGTGGCCGTGCCCTGAGCCCGTCCTGCTGTGGCGCAGCACGAGTCGCCCTTGCGAGCTCCCTGGACGAACAAATGATTAATAAACTGCACCACAGTGTCTGAGGTGGTTATTAATACCCTGGTAAAAGGAGCTACTGAAGTTATAAAGCTTTAATTTGGCATTAAGGCCGAGTGGAAACTCCGCATGTCTGCCAACAGCTACACACACATCCCCATACAGACAGGCTGTTAATATATATGCCTATATAAAAACAAAGAATAAAATTAATTTGTAGAAGAAGCTGAAGCGCTTGCAGGAGAGGGGGAAAAGGATGGTGGGTTTGTTTGTTTAGGATTTTCCAGGCCAATTTTTGCTGTCCTGTCTCACCCCCCTCCTCAAACTTATTGGGACTTTTTGCCTATGGCTAAAACCATCTTTTATTATTTTTTCGAAACAAAATAAGGAAGCGAGGAAAGAGCCTCAATCCAGGCTCTAAAAATATACGAGCTGTTGCTTTATCCCCCTACTCGCTGTCGGGTGTGACGCCGCAGGGCACGGAGGTGGGACCCGGGTGCGCGGGGGCTCTGCCACCGCCGCCCCCGCTGGCCCCCGGTCGAAGCCCTTCGGTCCCCGGTGGGTGCGCGCCGGGCCCGGGGAGGTGGCGGTCCCCCCGCTTTTGGCACGCTCGAAATGGCAGTGGCGTTGAAACCGTCTGCCTCCGCTGCCTTTGAAATGGAGAATAAAGCTGCAGCTGGAGCGGAACGGGGCCCAACAGCCAGCGCTGGAAAATCCCACCCACAACGGAATAAAAAACATGGCCCGAGGCGCGGGGCGAGCGCCGAAGCCTCCTGCCCTTCGCCGCAGCCCCCGGCGATGGCAGTGCCAGGGATGCCCTTGCCCTCTGAGGAGCCCTGAGCGGCCCCAGCGCAGCGGGACCGGGAGATGGGGCTGGGCACGGAGCGGGGCCGCCGTGGATCAGCATCGAGACCTGCGGTCCGCAGCGAGGATCGGCATCTTCATCCAAACCGAATTCCCCGGCGGGTGCAGAATTCCCCGGAGCCGGGGATTTGAGGAATGATGCGCCCATCTGCGCCGCCCGGTTTGGGCTCATTTCAGGCAGCTTAGAGTGAAAAACAGCGGGTTTGGGTTATTCGTGGAAGGAAGGGATGGAGGGGCTGTAGGGGTACAGCTCTGCAGGGGGGGCTGGTGAAGCCTCCGAAAAGCCCACCTGGATTTGGGGCCTTGAATGTAGAAGGTCTCCTGGAGCAGGGGGCAAGCAGGGCACACCCCAGCGAGGATCTGCTGAGAGCAAATAGGGACAGGAACATCAAGAAGGATTTTTTTATTTAAAAAAAAATCTTCACTTGTCTTGAAGATGAACCCTCTCGCGTGGTGGCAGCAGCTCAGAGCACCTGCCGTGAGGCCACAGGCAGCTTTTTGGATGGAGAGAATTCTCCTGCAGGAAAAATGGGCTGCCCTGAGAGAAAACCTTCCCTTTCATGGGAAAATGCTGCTTGCGTTGACAAAAATGCTAAAAAATGAGTTTTTCAAAGGGTTGTACTTTAATTCACTACATCATTTCTGAAGGATACTGAGGAGTCAAAATTTCAGCATTCTAAAATTGGGATCTTTGCCAATCCCAGGACAGTTCCTGGGGTGCCGAGGAGGGTATTTATTCACTCTTCCCACAGACACTTTTTTTTTTTTTTTTTTAATAATCCTGTAACCTTTCAGAATGACTCCAGCTTTCGAAAAAATACAGAGTGGAAAACTGATAATGTTTTCTTTCGTACTTTTGCTGCTGTGTAATCTTTCCAAAGTTAGAGGACTTTTGAAGTTACAGAATGGGAAAAATGAAAAAATATAGAAAAAGAACCATGCTATACATATGTGAGTGGGAAAAGGCCAGAGGTGTGTTCAGTGCCTCATGCATGTTGTTCGTGGTCTTGAGTTTGAGAGCGCAGAAGGAAAAAGAAATAGGAAATAGAATTCCCCAAAAAGTGAGATTCCTGGCAAAAGGCTGGGAAAGTTTCAATGATGTGATTGATGCCTGGTGGATGCTTCATGTTTGGAGTGTTTTTAGGGGAAGGAGATGGGGTTTGATGGATGGTCTGTACTGTTTGGGTGCTGGGTCTCACCTGTGTGCCAGGGTGGGTGCCCGGGGTGCCAGACCTGACAACTGTCACCTTGGCACCATGACTCAAATAATCACAATGGGATTTATAACTTTGGGGGAACAGCTGAAGGGGGGTTCCCAGCCATGCAGGGCCAGGACCAGGATCTGCAGTTTCAGTAGATCTTTGGGTCAGCATCAGCTCTGCTGCTGCTGGGTTCCCATGCACATTGTGGCCAGCGCTTGGCATCCCCCCGCATCCCCCTGCTCCAGTGCCACAACCTCCCACCACCCCTCTGGGAGCCCAGTGAGGGATGCAGGAGCCTGAGGCGAAGTCACTGGGATGCTGAGCAGCCACACTCAGCTCCCCGAAGGGACAAGAGCCCCGTGGGACCCCTGGCACAGGCAGGGGATGACGCTGGGTGCCGGGGTGGCCGCAGCACCATGGCACCGTGCCCAGTGCCGTGGCTGCCGTAGGTGCCAGCCGGGAGCAGGGCCCTGGTCCCCGTGCAATCCCTCCATCGTCCCCACCGTGGTGGGTCAGCCTCCAGCCGGTGATTAATGGCCCAAGGGAGGCCGTGGTGGCCGCGGGCCATGGCTAATGTCAAATAACAAATATGAATGCGGGCTGTAAATATTTATACAATGCGCAGGCACGTGCCGCCTCCCTGGTGCAGAGACAAAGCTCTCCTCCTCCCGGCCGGGTGACTCACATCCCCCGGCACGGAGCTCAGAGCCGCCGGGGTGGCCGGGACAGGGCTCGGGCTGGCGTTCCCGCGGCCGTGGCCCCTGTCCCGCGGGGCTGCCTGTCCGCCCGCTGCTTGCAGGGATGTTTTGGCTCTCTGGAGCACTTCTGTTCTTGGGGCTGCTGAAAGGAAGTTTTTTAAAGGCAGCTGAGAGCTTTGAAGCCTCACTCTCCTCCTGAAGGGCGACAGGGAAGCTGGAGGGACTCTCAGGTCCCCCTTCCCCAGTGAGAAGCTTCCTATCACTGTGAGAGGAGGTGGAGGCAAATCCCTCCACGGGCAGCGCTGCTGCTCCCCACGTGGAGCGGGAGCCTGGGCTGCTCTGGGAGCCCTGCCCGTACCTGAGGGGCTGTGGGTGATGCTCAGCCCCCGCCTGCCCCTCAGCAGCCTGATCCCCAGGCACTGGCAGTCACGGAGGGGATGTGCCCGCTTCAGGACACCACATCTCCCTGATTGCCAGAGCAGGGAAGGCAGTGAGAGCCAGCTGAACAGCCTTTTGCTCACAAACCTCCACTCCCTGTGCTTGAGGCTTCTCCATTTCCCAAATGCCATTAAAACCTTCACTCCCACAGCCTCCTGTCGCAGCAGACCCTTGGGCATTGCTGCTTGAGGCCATCACCAGCATGTGGAGCTCTGGACATGATGTCCTCGGTACCACGGCACTGCATCCCAGAGAAGGGTTGAGGGGCAAAGGGGGATGGGGATGACGCAAATTTTGTCCATGTCCCCAAGGAAACCTTGACATTTTTCCCAGTTCTCCCTCCAGCTTCTCACTTCTTGCTCCCAGGTTTATTTGGTGTGGTCCGTGTTAAGTCGTGCACATTCCTTGGCGCCTAAGAATAGAAAGTGATGATGATTATTTGGGTGACTGGTCTGCTCAGGAAACAGCTAATTGGAGACAGAGACTTTCACCTCTGCCTGGGCTGGCTCCAGCCTGGACTAGGAGTGCTGGAGCAGCATTTCCTATCATCAGACACATGAAAGGGCCAGGGAGTCTCAGGGTGACGTGTCCAAGAGGGGATAGAGGTTGTCTGGTTTGGGAGTGGACTCAGTGATTCACCATGTCCAGAGCCCATCATCCGCTGCGTCAGGGCTGGTTGAGGAGCCAGAGGCTGCTGGGATCCATCACCTCTCATGGGGACAGGGAGGAGAGGTCCCAGGCTCTTCCCTTTGCTCCCCTTGCCCGTCCTCTTGCAGATGTTGATGAGTGCGTGGAGGGCACCGACAACTGCCACATCGATGCCATCTGCCAGAACACCCCCAAGTCCTACAAGTGCATCTGCAAGTCCGGCTACACCGGGGATGGGAAGCACTGCAAAGGTAGGGACACACCGCTGTCGGAGCCAGAGCCCTGCTGGCAAGTGACAGCCTGGCCAGTCGGAGGCCAGCAGTGGCTTGTCAGCACTGGCCCATGCAAAAAGACCGCTTGTTTACCCCAGGCCATGGTAAACCTTTTATTCCCCTTTTCTACCCCAAACTCCTGGCCTGTTGACAGTGCGTGGGGACAGAGAGGACTCTGACTGTCCTTGCTGGTGATGGTGGCAGCCATTGTGCTGGGATGGTTGGGTCTGCCCATGAAGGGTCACTTGGGGCTTGTTTTAAACAAAGCTGGGCTTTGTTTTCCTGCAGGATTTCTGACCCTGAGGCTGCAGAGCTGCGTTAGCAGCTGAAACATAAGAAACTTAAAAACAAGATATAGAAATAGAGATATAGATGGTGTAGATATCAATATAGATGTAGATATAGGTGTAAATGAAGGTATTGAAATAGGTATAGGCATATATCTATATATATATACAACTGAGTGGGGAATGGAAAGAAAATGGGCTCCTTGGAGCGGCGACAGCAGGAAAGCAGGACTGGGGCAGGGGAAAAATTCCCAGCTCTGCTCAAAGCAGGTTCAGGGTCAGGATGGGCCGAGTACAAATAGCAGAGGGATTAAAGCGCTCCAGGCACTGCAGGGCTTTGCCATGGAGACGGGCTGCTCTGCCAGCACCCTGGGAAATCCCAAGAGGTTCCCAGCACGCTGCACCAAGCTAAAGCTGTGAGACACTGGGTTAGCTGGGGGTCCAGCATCCAGACTGGGGAGAATGGGGAGGATTTTGTACGGTCTGGAGGGATGCTGCAGGTGATAATGGAGCTGAGGACCTGCTGGAATAGGCAGAGAGAGCAGAAGACCCCAGGGCATGTTACCAGCTGGGTGGCAAAGATACTGGAGGTAGGGAGCAGCACTCATGGGGGGCAGCAGCCAGGGCAGCCCTGCAGCTCTCCCGCCCTTCTTCTCCCCAGACGTTGACGAGTGTGAGCGGGAGGACAACGCAGGCTGCGTCCACGAGTGCGTGAACATCCCCGGCAACTACCGCTGCACCTGCTACGACGGCTTCCGCCTGGCGCACGACGGCCACAACTGCTTAGGTGAGGGATGTCGGCGCGTTGCTGTTCCTCAGCTGCTCCGGCACCTTGGGGCCAACCTGCTGGCTTTCTTTTCCGGGCACTTCCCACGACCCAACACCCCCAGAGCTGCTGTAGACCCACGGAGCTGTGATGGCACTCCCGGGGCACTAAGGGGCTGCAGGCATGTCCTGTGCTGCAGTGGCTCACTGGGGACGAGATTGCTCCCTGTTACACGCAGGTGATGCCAAGGGAGGATGCTCCATGCTGGAGAAAAACTCGCTCTGTGTGTCCGTCTGTAGACTGGGAGGGTTGGGGTAAGGCAGAACTGGGACAGTTGGGTTTGGGGTTGCTGGGGGTGAGGCACAGGGTCCCCACAGCCATATCCTGCTGCGGCAAGCAGCCGGGCCGGCAGCTCTGTGCCGCTGCTGAGGGCAGGACCAGCTCACCCGGGCCCTGCCGCTCGCTCCACTCGTGCTTGAGGTCAGCCCTGCACCTGCCAAAATAGATGAGTTAACAGCAAATATGGTGGGGATGGGAACCGGCGAAGGGACTGGATAAATAATCCCCGGGCCAAGACAAACCCGGCATCTGCCTACGGAGCGGCCGTGCATCCTCCCTGCCACTTCCCACCGCCCCAAACTCCATCCGGCCGCGGCGGAGCCAAAGCTCCCGTCAGAGCCCCGGGGCCCATCGAGCTGCCCGCGCCCGTCACCCCCTTCCTCCCGCGGCATCCGCAGTGGGAGCTCCGGGGCACGGGGCCGCCCGCCTCCCCTCTGCCTGGAGCTTATGCTATTTTCTAATTAGTGTCTGCAGAGGGGTCATTAATGAGCTCATCACTGGGAGGAGGAGGAGGGGGAAGGGATTAAGGACACATACGCTTTGCATTAACCACCATCACCGGGATCTTTGCAGCCTCCTCGGGGAGGGGGGAGATTTACACAGCTGGGAGGAGGCGCGGGCGGGCGGCTCTGCCTTCCTCTCCCGGGGGAGGTTGAGCCCGAGGAGAAGAAAGGAAAGCTGGACGTCATGTGTTTACAGAGTTGGGTGGGAGGGGATGGAGATGGCTGGGGAGCAGCCGGGCAAGCACGGATCTGGTGGGAGCATGCTGGCTCCCACCTTGATCCCTTCCTTAGCTCATCGCAGCATCTCATCCCTGATCCTGACGTGCTTTGCCCAACCTGCCTGCATCCCCTTTTAGTCAAAAGAAAGAGAAGCAGAGCAAAGCAGCGTGTTGTGCCCAGGCTTTGCCAGTGCCATGGTCAGGAGCTGAGCTGGAGGGGGGTCAGGGTACGTGCCCACCAGAGTCCACCGGCCCCTCCATTGCCCACTCTGGGTGACCTTTTGAACCAGGACAGGAATTCAAGCCCCAGTCCTGACACGGGCCCTGCTGGCTTCTGCCCATCTCTGTTGCATTTAATAAAACAGGTATTAGAGCAGCAGAGTCTCGTTTCAGCCATCGGGTTTGAACGGCTGCCTCTTCATTTTTGAGCAGAGCTGGAAGGAGAAGTTGCAAGACATTAAGCCCTTGTTCTAAGTGGGGGGATTTGAGAAGAGTTATTGGCATCTGCAGGACATAGCTTGGCTGGGATGAGCACTGGAGGAAGCCATGAGCTTCCTGCCATCACAGAGGACGTCCCGTTGTGCCTGGCTGCAGCCTGGGTGTCAGCCCTCACTGCCCTGTGGGTGAGAGGGTGTTTCCAACACCTCCTTTCCAAGACAGCAAGTTTGTGGGGTGCTCCTGGGCTCTGCTGCCTGGCCATTTCCAGCTAGAGCTGCAGCCCTGCTTTGATACCTCTGAGCATCCCCTCAGGGCTTGCCAGGGGCTGGAGCACAGTGCAAGGCACCCACGCTGCTCGGGCATCCATCTGTCCATCCATTTTGCCCAAAAGCAAGGGGTTTTGGTGCGTGCTGTGCAGTTTGGGGAGGGGGCCGGTGCTGGGGGCCCTGGGAGCCCCTGGCGCGTGCCGTCACTGAGCCGCTATTCCGGCTTTTCCGGTGGGCGATGCTGGTGGGGCTCAGTTTTCCCCTCGGCCGCGGCTCGGCAACGCTCGAGTTCACAGGACGTTTTCTTTGGCATGGGGCCCCTCGCTTCCCAGCCCGACACCATCACCCGGCACCGCGGGCAGAGGGGCAAGGGGCGGCCACGGCACGGATTTGTCTCTGCCCGAGCCCGGCGTCCTGGTTGCTCTGGCACCTCAGGGCACTGGTGAGTTCAGCTCGGACCACTGTCCCCAGAAAGCCTCTAGAGAGCAATGGGCAGTTACTCTCCATTAAATGCGGGATTTGCAGGGCTGGAGCAGGAGCAGCCTGGGGCGAGGACATTGCTGCTGCCACGGTACCACATCTCAGCCCCTTCCAGCCTTGGCTTGTTAAACCAAAACAGGTGTGAGGGCAGCCGAGCAGCAGGGCAGGGGATGCGAGTCTCCTTACAAGTAATTATCCCTGCTCTGGGCTAAGGTTTCCCAGCTCCTCCTAATGAAGTGCAGGCATCCCCAGCTGGCGACAGGCTCTGAGGGGCTGGGAGCAGGGGCCAGCTGCAGCCAGCATCCTGGATGAGCATCCTGGGTGCTTTGGGGTTTCTGGGACAAGGAAAACCCCTTTCTCTGTGGTCTGGTGTTCCCTTCTGTGAAATGAGGCTATCAGTCAGGGAAGCTGTATGATCCCTGCACCCACTCCTGCTGTGCTTTGCCTTCACTGTCAAGCATTCCCCTTTCTCCCAGCTGGGGGATCAGAGATGTAAGGCAGAATTAGGTTAGTACCCAGCAGATCTGTCCCACCCTTGGTGTGCCACGGAGCTGTGCTCACCCCCTGCCACCTTCCCCCTGCAGACCTGGACGAGTGCTCGGAGGGCAACGGCGGGTGCCAGCAGACCTGTGTCAACATGATGGGCAGCTATGAGTGCTTCTGCCGAGAGGGCTTCTTCCTCAGTGACAACCAGCACACCTGCATCCAGCGCCCTGAAGGTCAGTGCTCAGCAGTCCCATGCCCCAGGGCACCCTCCATCCCTTCCTTTATCAGGCAGGTCCCTCCTCTGTCACCTCTGGCCACTCCTGCCTGGGTTTAGGTGCTGCTGCTGGGTTCTTGGTGTGGCAGATTTGAAAGTGAATCTATGACAAGCACGTTGGGAGAGGTGATAAATACCCTGCGGCAAAATCCTCGCGGGTCCCTTGGCCAGGGACAGCAATACTGAACAGGGGACATTAATCCTATGCCCAGAGCAATTTACTGATAAATGGAAGGACCTGGAGGTCCTCACACCACTTAAGAGACACATCTCCCTGCCAGGTCTTGCACAGTACCGAGGCCTTCGTCTCGGTATCAGCTCTAAATTGTTGCCATCTGGAGCAATCTCTTAGCCAAAATAGGAGGAAATGAGAGATTTTTGCGTCTCTGCTGATTTTTATCTCTGCTGCTTGGCAAAGCCAGCTGAGTGGTTTTGCTTTCCTACTTCCCCCTTCCCAGCTGTGTTGGTCACTCCAGCTCCCCAGGAATCTCACCCTGCCCAGGTGAGCAGCTGCAGTGACATCTCCTGTGTCCCCATGCCTTGCGTGTCCAAGAGGGATGAGCTGGCTGCTCCTTCCTCCCGGTACCACAGTGGGTGGTCTCTGCTGGGGACAGGGCTGCAGGTGCTGGGTCTTGAGCTCAATGAGGTTTATTTAAAGCCACCTTGAGATGTGGGAGCAGGGTCTCACCCAAGGTGGGAGGGAGTCAAAGGCTGAAGGCTCACAGGTGGTTTTGTCCACCTTCCTAAGCAGCTCTGTGCCAGAATCTGGCCAGGGTTATCCTGTCCCCACAAAGTCCTCACTGACAAGGTTTCCCCTCGTTGCCCTCATCTCCCCGTCCTGTCCCACCTCAGAGGTCCTTCTGCCACGGCTGACCAGTGCCAGCAGCTTTTGGAGCATTTCTTTGCTTCCTTTTCTCTTTTAGAAGGCATGAACTGCATGAACAAGAACCACGGCTGTGCCCACATCTGCCGGGAGACCCCCAAAGGGGGCATCGCCTGCGAGTGCCGCCCCGGCTTCGAGCTCACCAAGAACCAGCGCGACTGCAAACGTAAGGAGCACTCCAGGGCTGGGGATACTGCCTCCGAGGGACCCCCTAACCCTGTCCCCATGGTACCTCCTGCCCCTGCAGCAAAGCCCAGACCCCCTGGTAGCAGCTGGTTCATCGAGCCTGAAGCTCAGCATGCTCAGCTCTGCCTCTCTTGCCCTTACAGGCAATGCTTCTGGCAGCCCCCTTTGCCACGAGATGTTGTGTCCTTACATGACCGGGCTGAAATGGCAGTTCAAGGGGGTCCCAGAGGCTCAGCATCCCCTGCTCCTGTCCCAGTGTTTCACTTCCCAAAGGGGAGGTGAACAGGGAGAGTGCAGTCGGCATGTGAGGAGCGCAGGAATCCTCTCCCTGGGGGTTGTGGTGCTCTCAGCCTGTCTGATCTCCCGCCAGCATCCCACTGGCAGTGCCAGGGTTATTAAATAGATATGTGTATGTTTATGCAATTATTTTTATTTTGCTTCTGATTTGCTGCGTGCAGCAAACGTGTAAAATGGCTGATGAAATGAAGGTTTAATCCTATGAGCCTACTTTCCCTCTAAGCTAAATGAACAGCACACCTTGCCCCCCGGGCAGGGCTGGCAGGGATTCCCAAAAGCTCCTGTGTCATTCCAGAGCTCAGGAAAGTTTCACCCTTCCCCTGTAGCACTGAACAGAGGGTCAGGGTCAACCAGCCCACCAGTCCCCTTTGCTCAGATTCCACTGGTGGCATTTAGCAGATATGCAGAGGGAAGACATGAGAAACCACATAACAATTTGCATCTGCCAAGATCGCACAGGGAAAGTGAAGGGCTTTAGGAATTATCTGTGAGGGAAGGAGGGAGGGAGGGAGGCAGGAAAGAAGGGAAGGAGGGAGGGAGGAAGAAAGGGAAGGAGGGAGGAAGGAAGGGAAGGAGGGAGGGAGGAAGAAAGGGAAGGAGGGAGAGAGGAAGGAAGGGAAGGAGGGAGGAAGGAAGGGAAGGAGGGAGGGAGGAAGAAAGGGAAGGAGGGAGGAAGGAAGGGAAGGAGGGAGGGAAGTCTCCCAGGGTACAGATAAGGTGTTTCCAAGCCAGCTTTATGTACTGCATGTGGATGCCAGGCAGGGAAGGAGGAGCTGGGGCCACGGTGACACTGGTTCTTTGCTCCCACAGTGACCTGCAACTACGGGAACGGGGGCTGCCAGCACACCTGCGACGACACCGACCAGGGGCCCAAGTGCGGCTGCCACGTCAAATTCCTGCTGCACTCGGACGGGGTGACGTGCATAGGTAGGTCAGGCCATCACCCACACGTGGGTTGGGGTGTGGGATGGCTCGTCTTCCTCCCTGGGTGATTTGTCCTTGGCCTGGTGAAGGGTTTTCCTCAAGCTTTGGGGATGCGGCGATTTCCTCTTGCTGAGACCAGGGAAGCTCGGCACGTGTGCGAGGGGTGCTGCGGAACCTGCGGGCTGCAGGGATGTGCCTCTGCTCAGCCACAGGGAGCAGAAGTGATCTTGGTGGTGCTTGAGGGGACACCTGGGGACATGTTGCTGTGCTGGGGTGTGGGCAGGGGTCCCTGCCTGCCTCTGTGCTGCTGGAGAGAGGGCGGTGAGGATGTCCCCACACTAGGAATTGTTAGTGTTGCTCTCACGGGCAGCTTTTGAGGAGGGACGTGGAGGGGGCAGGTTTGCCCACAGCAATCTATTCCAACTTGGTATTGTGGGGCCTCGGCTCAGGAACAATTGTCTTGCAAAAAAAAAAAAACCAACAAAACCAAAACCCCAACAACCTGACAACTCAACCACCCCCAGAACTGTCCTTTTCCTGTGTGTGTTTTCAAATTGTAAAACATCAAGCAGAGATAGAAGTTTTACTGGTTTCATATGCTTGTGCTGTTTAGCAGCTGCTTTGATTTAAAAAATGTTGTATTTGGGGAGTGATTAAGTCCACAATTGCTTGAGACATTTGAGTTCTTCTTGCAAAATGAAAAAGAAAAAGGAACTGAAAGCAAGAGAGGTTTTGGCTCCCCATGTCCCTGCTGTGCCTGAACAGAAAGCCCTCCGTGCTTTCCGCAGACGGCTCCGTCCTCAGGGCAGAGGATCCCCCCTGAGCCCCTGGCTGCTCCCTGCCAGCTTGAGGGGTGTTTGGGGCTGAGCCCCCAGCAAAGCCCTCCTGCCCATCAGCTCATCGCTGCCTTGGTGTCACTGCTGTCCCCCAGCCCAGGGTGGATCCCAATCCCTCCTGGCTGCTGGCAGGCGCTCGCAGCCCCTGCTCCCCGCCGTCCTCGTTTGCTCCCACAGCCATTGCGTCCTGTCCCCCCTCTGAGGACTCTCCCAGGGAGTTGTTGTTGTGCCTGGGTACTGAGCTCTCCTCCAAGGGGGACTTCGGGACCCTGGGTGTGCCTGCTGGTGGGTTCCTCCTGGATGGAGGGCCCTGCGCGTGGCGTCTGACCCAGGCAGGTTTGGGACCAAGGATGCCCCTGACCTGTTGGGCGTGGGGGGTGAGAGAGCAGCTCTCCAAAGCATCTCGTGATCAGGGGGATGCCTCAGAGCAGTCCGTTTGCTGGGGGGGTGGTCTCTGCACTCAGACCCTGGGTACCACAGGTGTGAGGATGGGATTTGGGGGTTTCCGAAGTCACTCATCCTTTTGGCCTTGGCCAAAGTCTCCCTCTTTGTCCCCACACCCTGCACTGTACCTGCTGGGGAGGCATCTCCCACCAGAGCCAGCACATCCCTGTGAGCTCTCTCCCGTCTGCCTTTCCGGGGGAAATCAAACACTGCTCTAGAGGATTTTAGGAGCAGCCCCAGCCCAAAGCCCACCACCACGCCTGTCTCATCCCTTTGGGCTCTGCAGTCCCCTCTCACAGGAAGGGGCTTGCCCAGCTCCTGCATTCTCTGGGGGATTCCCGATCCCCAGCCCCACCGTGGGAATACCACGGGATCCTGTCCAGCCACTGGGAGCCGGCAGCCGCCCCGCGGGGATGCCCGGCCGGCAGATTTACAGCCGAGGTACCTGCTCGGATATTTATAACCACCCTTTCTTGTTTTATGGCTCGGGCACAGCAAACAGCCCTCCCCCATCCACACTGCCCCCTTCACCGCCCCTTCCCCATTTCCTCCAAAATATTTCATCATTTCAAGGGGAATAAAGTTTCCAGTGAGGGGAAACGCAAAGTCATTCCCCGGGCCATGGGCTTTGAAATTGTACGCGGTGCGTTTGATGGGCTGCCGGGACAGGCCCCTGGTCCAGGTTCCCTTCAGATCACACCACGCGGCAGGAAGCACGATCAGCCCCTCTGAGTGACAGTTTCATTAGGCCACGGCCAGTGTTTTTCATTTTTCCGCTTTTTATTGCTGCTTTTAAAAATGCAGATAATGAGGAACATGCCTCTGAGCACAGGGGCCATCGCTAATGGCTCCCAACATGTCTGCAGGCGGGAGGGGGAGGGGGAGCTGGGAGGGGAGGCCGATGACCTTATATATTTATATTTATGCTCCAAAAGCAGACTTAAAAAAAAAAAAAAAAAAAAAGCCCATAAAACAGCCCTCCAGCAGCCAAGGGTGCAGTGCCCGCCGGGAGATGCAAAAACGGCTGTCACGGTTGATGCAGATTTTGGCTTTCCAGGAAGATTTACCAGCCAGGACATCATTGCAGCTCCCTCCCATGACATTTGGGGTGCAGCAGGGCTGTTGCTGGCCCCCCACTCGTGGCGAGCACTGGTGGAGCGCGAGGGGGTGGATGGGGAAGAAATATGATGAGATGGAGAAGGAAACTAAACCCAGCTGAAGTTTTATGGCTGATTTCCTGACCCACGCCCAGGCGGTTTGCGGTGGCACTGCCGATGCTCCCCGGCTTTGTGGAGCTGGCGGTGCTGGCAGCGGTGCGGGAGCTCTGGGCCCACAGCCGGGGTGCACTGACCCATGGGAGAGGCTGAGCAGCCCAAGCACACCCAGGATCTGGGCTCCCTGCTGGCTTGGCTGCTAAATCCAAGGGGTGCAAGTGCCACGGGGGGATGTGGTTGCCTTCCCACAGCCCATGGCTGCGCAGTGTCCGCTTGGCTCCGCTCCGGGATCGCCACCTGCCCCGGCACGTGCTGGTTTTGTTCCCAAGAAGGGCGAGGACCTGGTTCCCCAGACTAACAGGCTGCACTAACGCTCCTCATAACGCGCTTCTCCCGCTCGCATGGGGCTCCAACCAGCCCAGCACAGCTGGAGGGGGTTTGGAGAGGCTGAGGGACATGGAATGCTTGGGAGGTGGGAGAGAAAAAGCCCAAAGGGACAGCTTCCACCAGGCTGGAAAGGCAGCAGAGTTGAAGCCATTGATGTGTGACACCAACCAAGTTCCCTGCTGGACACTGTTTCTAAATCACTTTTTTATAATGTTAAACAGGGGAGAGACACTTCCAGCAACACGTTATCCTTGAGACGTTTTCTAATGGTAAATATTTTTGTTCTCTCTATCTCTACGAAGGGGTCTAACCGTAGATGGTCTCTCCTCTCGAGATCATAACGGGGCTCGGGGGCTGAGCTGCTGCGCTAACCGCATGTCTCACTAACCCTGCCCCGCTGCTGCTTCCAAGCCCCGCAAGGCCAGCCTGGGGCTGGGCTGGGGGACAGAGCAGGGAACCCTCCCCCTGCTGTGCTTGCATGAGACGGGAGCTCTCACGCTGCTTCAGTGGATCCAGCCCGGCACCGGGGGTGACAATCTGCTTTCCAGTGGCTGTGGCAGTGGTTACCCCCACACCTAGGAGGAGCTCACAGTGGGCTGCCAGCGGCTGCGTGGTGGGGAGGGGGATGCTTGTGCCCATCTCTGCGCTGTGCACTCCCAGTTAGCCCTTCCTGGAGCCACCTGCTCGAGGATGGTTCCCTCTGGGACCTTCAGGTGTCCCAGGGTTTGGCCTCGCCATGCTCAGTGGCTCAGCCCAGAGCTGCAGCAGTGGCAGAGCTGCAATGGCCCTTTAGAGGGCTGGGCACTTCCCCAGGGATTTCTTTGCATCCCCTCGGGGTCTCCAAGCCCTTCACAAAGGTAAGGTGATGCCTCTGCTCTGCCACCAAGGAAACTGAGGCAGAAGGTGTAGCAACTTGTTAGTGGTGGGGAATCTTGTCCCTGGATGTGCTGGGCGCAGGCAAATTCCTGGCACGTCCAGGAGCTGTGGGAGCGCAGCTCACCAGTGCAGGGAGCACAGACTGCAGCTTTTGGGGAGCTCTGCAGAGCCTTTCACACGGGGGTGGGAGAAAGGGGGGACCCCAGATCCACGCCATCACCACACTCCAGCCAGCCCATCTGTAATCACTCCGATTACCATGGAATTATCCCCTCTGGCTCGTGAGATCTCATCCTGCTGAGATTGTCACTTCTCAGAAGGTGGAGGTGAGGCCAGAGAGTCTGCAGTGAGGGTGCTGAGCAGGGCGAGGAGTGCCATGGACCAACAGTCGGGAAGTGAGACCAGAGCTGGGATGGAGGAGAGTGGAAAAGAGTCTGAGTGCATGTGTGTGCGTGTGTGTGTGCGTGTGTGCGTGTGTGAAGCTTTGCGCTCCCACTGCCCCAGCGATGGAGGCCTCACCAAAGCCCTGTGTGGCCGGTGAGTCACGCCAGGCTGGGAGCAGCCCTGGGCTGCCAGCTCCGCCGAACAATTGCTGCTCCCCAGGGCCATTCCGGAGCCCAGTCCCGTGCTGCCAACCTCCACTGCCTCCCAGGTACCCCAGCAGCCCCCTCCAAGCCCAGGACAGGGTCCCCCCTTTCACAGAGGGGTTTGCAGTGGTGCTCTGGCCGTGCTAGCTGAGCTCAATGCCCACCCAGGGCAGCTGCCCTGGGATGGTAGGTGGGACTGGCTTTAATCTCAGCTGAAATTCCCAAAGGTGCAGAGGGGCCAGGAGCGGTGCCACAGTGCTGGAGGGGGCTGTGAGCACGGTGACAATATGCCCAGGGCACCACATTCTCTGGAGAGCTCCATCCTCCGTGCTGCAGCTGCTTCTCCAGCTTGATCCCGCTGGCAGCAGCACCTGAACCAAGCCAATCGTCTCATCTCAGTGGTGACCCTGTTAAATCAATCCTCCCCAGGCTGCTTCTGCATCAGCTGCTGGAACAAAGGCTGGCATTAAACAAATGCTGCACTGGGCTTTCAGAAAGTTTCCCTTCCCCTGGGCGCGGTGTCCCCTGCCCGGTGTCACCCGCCCCGGCGCCGCGGGGAGGGGGATGGCCCTGGCACGGCTGGGCCGCGTGAAGCGCGAGGACCTGGCTGGAGGAATAATCTCTGCAGAAATCCTTCCCCTGCCGTTAGGCTTTGTAATTGTGCTGGCGATTAATTTCATAAAATGGTCCCTTTTGTTCCCTTATTATGGGACATCATAAAAATAGCAGTGGCAAGACGAGCACAGAGCGATCCCAGCTCCTGAGCCCCGCGGCAAATGGTTGGATGGTTCAGTCATTCCTACCCCACGCGGTGCTTGCAAAGAGCAGGAGAACCTGGGATTTGCTCTTTCCAAGGAATTTCTTCAAGGCATTTTCATCTTGGGTTCCTTGAAGCCCAAATGCCTCATTTATCCAAGCAACCAGCCTTCTGAAAGGAATATTTTATTATCCTTTGTGAACAACTTAATGCACTTCAAACCATTGTTCTGGTGGTTAGGGTTGAAATTGAGGATTGATCTCACAGGGAAGCTGTCAAGCTGAAAATGCTTCATTTAAATTAGTGTCCCTTCTAGTCCTACCAGCAACAGCTGACTTTGATAATACTGAAATAATTAGCTTTTTTTTTTTCCAATTGGATTTTTTTTTCCACTGATGCTGCCTGCCTCTGAGTGTGTGTTTTAATTATATGATGTATCTCCCAAATTACCCTGAGACACTGGATGAGCCACCGAGCCTGAGCAATGGGTGACGGTCAGGGACCGAAGGCATAGGGTCACTTGTGGCTTTGTGGTTTGGTAGCTTGGTGGCAGCGAGGGGGACAGGACCCTCCTGCCACCCCCCAGGGGGCCTGGGGCTGTGCACCCACATCCAGGAGCCACAGCCTGAGCGCTCCCAGCAGGACCTGTCTCTGGCTGCATTTGCACAAGTGCTGTGACTTTGTCCCTGGGAAATTTAATTCCTCCTCTTTGGAGCTGCTGAAGGTGGCCTCCATGAGGCCTCGTTTTTGGGGGACACCAACCCCCACGTGTTCATTATTTCACGGCTCTGTGGCCTCACTGCTGTTGTGAGAGCCAAGGGCGGTCTGCATGGGCTCTGCAGGGAGGTTTGTACCCACTGCCACTCCCAGGCTGCGGCGTGGGGGACATCTGGGTGGTGTGACTCCCCCAGCCTTTTGAACACCGGTCCCTCACCCCAGCCCTTCTCTCCCCTTCCCATGCAGAGACGTGTGCTGTGAACAACGGGGGCTGTGACAGCAAGTGTCACGACGCGGCCACCGGCGTCCACTGCAGCTGCCCCATGGGCTTCATGCTCCAGCCCGACAGGAAGACGTGCAAAGGTAGGTGGGTGCGAGTGGGGCTGGGGTGCTCGCTGCTCACCCCTGGCTGCCTCAGACCCCCGTTGTGTCCTCAGTGCCCTTAGAAAAGGCTCACATTTAGCTCAGCTCGACATTGCCCCCAGTGCTCACTGGCTTGGTGCTTGCATCCATGGGGTGGGGACAGGAATCCCCTCCCTGCACAGGGTCTGGGACGCTTTGCTGCAGGCACCATGCGTGGCCCCACTTCCCTGGGAAGCCTATGGGGAGGAGAAAAAGGGGGTCAGGTCAAGTTGGAGGCAGTGGCATAGCCCTGGTGGGGCTAGAGGGTCCTGTCCCATCTCACTCCATCCCACTGCCTCAGCTGCCCCAGGGGAAGGGCTGGATGTGCAGGGAATCCCCACCTGCTCTGGGAGGGTGAGATGCAGAGTCCCTCTGGGGACACTGCCCAGCCAGGTCCCACATGGGGGAGAACACCCCGAGATGCTGCACGTCCCACCAACATTCCCGACCACCTGTCCCTGCCAGGCAGGGCAGTCCAGGCTGCTTTCCCTGCACCCCAAACTTGCCGCCCTCGGGGCTGGCTGGTGCCTGTGTTGTGTCTTTCGGCAGCTCTCAGAACTTGACCCCGGCTGAAAGGAAAGCCTGTCCCGCTGCTGGCTGCCTGTCTACCTGTTGACTGCTTCCAGAACCCCCTGCCCCTGGTATTTTATCAGAGCATCCACCCCTCTCCAATCCTGCAGTTTCCAGCGACGTGCAATAACCCGGAGCCACATCCCCCGTGTCTGGGGTTTTATTATGGCTGCAGGCGGGTTTACAGCTCGCTCCCTCGCAGTCATAAAACGAAAGCCTCAGCCCCAGCGAGGCAGAGCTGCTGCCCCAGCACTTGGGGGATGGAGGGACAGGGCAGGCCGCTGCCTCCTCCTGGTCTCCTTCCATTTCACAGGTTATTTCCTAGCTATAAATTTTGTGATTAGTGGAAAAACAAGAGAAACAACCAAAAACCCCACATCCTGGTCTCTTTCCAGGTTGTTGGGGCTCTTTGCAGTTACTGTGCAGCATCCTTTTTAGCTTTGCTAATGGCAGGAAGGAGATGGCAAGCAGAGAGGCAAGGGCTGAAAAGCAGTTATTTTCTCGAGTGGCTGTTTTTGAAGGAGGGGATTTCCCTCTGGTTTTCTCTCTTCCTGCTACTCCTGGTCCCCCAAAGCAGTCCCCAGCCCAAATCTGTGGCTCTGCAAACTCTGGTCTAGTGCTCTCACTCAGCTGTGAGGCTCTTTTGGGGCTCCTGGCTCTACACTGGAGGACGCTGAGACCTGCAAAAATTAATCATTTTGTGCCACTTCCAAGGAGAGCTGAGCCCCAGAGTCCTGACCTGACCCAGTGTCACACCTTGGCTCCTCAGATGCACACAGAGAAAACCAGCAGACACATTCCCCTGGTGACCATCAGAGCCCAAAGGGTTTCCTCTGTTTGCCAGCTCATGGTGGGGACAGCCTCCAGAGGGGAGCACTGGGCTGTCCTGGCCGAGCACCCCAGCCAGGTTGTGATGGGTGTCCCTTGTCCCCCCCAGACATTGACGAGTGTCGGCTCAACAACGGCGGCTGCGACCACATCTGCAGGAACACGGTGGGCAGCTTCGAGTGCAGCTGCAAGAAGGGCTACAAGCTGCTCATAAACGAGAGGAACTGCCAAGGTAAGGGGCAGCGAGCACCCAGGCCCCCTCCCTGCGCTCCCGTGTTTCCCATGGCTGCTGCGGCAGAAGTGCTGCCCCAGTTGCTCATTCCTCTGGCTTTCCTGCGGACTGCATACATCCTTCAGAGGATTAGTGTTGGATTTAGGTTCTGGTCTGGGGCTTAGCCCTTCAGTCTCAGAGCTGGGGACTTGTGGGCTCTTGCAGAGTTAAAGCCAGCAATTAGGCAGATGCCAGGGTTC
This sequence comes from Callaeas wilsoni, assembly GCA_013398955.1. Taxonomy (NCBI): domain Eukaryota; kingdom Metazoa; phylum Chordata; class Aves; order Passeriformes; family Callaeidae; genus Callaeas; species Callaeas wilsoni. The sequence continues at coordinate 104,991 of VWPU01006261.1, forward strand.
CCACTCCTTGGGGGGCAGGAATGGGGAGAAGATGCTTCCTGCTCACTCCAGAGGGAGCTGGCTGCTCCATGCTGCTTCTTCCACCTTTTCCTCCCTGTCCCATCTTTCTACGCATCCCACATAAACCCAGCAGGTCACGGAGCTGCCCCCGCAGCCCGTGGCCAAGGTCAGCACGGCAGGTGTGCATGAGCCTGAGTGCTGCCTCCTGAAAACACACGGCCAGGGAAGGAGGGGGCTGGCAGGCTCTGGGGCTGCCGCCGCTTTCATCTCCGTCCAGGTTCTGTGCTCTGGGAGTTTGACGTGAGCGCAGCAATTAACTTAATGAAGCCAATGAAATGATGCTCCAGCCCACCAGGTTGGGTTCACCTCCCAGCCAGGGCCTCCCTGCCCCAGCGAGGTGCCCGCGGGGCCCAGCAGACATTGCTGGCACCGTCCCCGAGGCAGGACCTGCCCGCGCAGCATTCCTGATCCTTCCCTGGCATCCTCCTGATCGTGGCATCCTCCTGATCCCTCCCTGCCCTGGACGGGCAGCAGCTGGGAGCTCTTGCAGCCCTCCCATGCCAGGGACAGGGTGCTGGCCCTCTTTGGCCCTCTCGAGGTGCAGAGGGGCCGCAGGAGCTTGCAGCAGGGGGATGCTGGTGCAGTGGGTGAGGAGGAGCCTGGAGGCAGGGAGGGAGCGAGCACAGGGTTCTGGAGCATAGTGGTGTTGGATCCCGGGAGCATCCTGGTACTGAATACCCAGAGCAATATTGTTCTGGACCCTTGGAGGATACCAGTGCAGGGTCCCACAACATCCCAGGGCAGGGCCCAGCTTGCAGGAGCAACTGGAGCAGGAAGGGGACCGTCCCTGTGCCCAGGACGGCCTCTCTGCCGTGCCAGCGCTCACCTCCTCCCCTTGCCTTTCCTCCAGACATCGATGAGTGCTCCTTTGACCGGACCTGCGACCACCTCTGCATCAACACCCCCGGCAGCTTCCAGTGCCTCTGCCACAAGGGCTACACGCTCTACGGGCTCACCCACTGCGGAGGTAGGGCCAGCTGGGTGCTGGCAGCCTGTCACCCTGCCGGCTTCGGGTCCCAAGGAGGTGCACGGGGTGGGGCAGCCCCGCGGTGCGGCTGCTGTGGGACCCCTGGGGACACTGCCCACCCCAAGGGCCCATGGGGAAGGTCGGTTCCACGCATAGCCCGGGCTGAGGCCAGGCAGGGAGGGGGCTCCCAGCCAGACTCGCTGGTGTCTGCAACTTCAAACAGAGCGACAGGAACAATTTGTGACTTGTCTGCAGCAGGAGAGAGGGAGAAATCCCCGGCGTTTTTGGCAGGGAGCTGTTGACGGGGTGGGAAGGGGAACATCAAAAGGGTTTGATTTAAATTTCACAAGGCAGATAGCTCCCAAGGGCGTGGGCGTGCTGCGCCCGGGAAGCGGGGAGGCAGATGAAACATGCTTTGCAGGGGCTGCCGAAGCGTGTCGTGGCAGCGGTGCCGGCGGCCCGGCACGACGAGCCCGGGTGCTCCAGTGCTGCCTGGCTGGCGAGGGTCAGCGACCCTCCTCATGTTTCTGAACTACGCAGTCAGCGTGAGCCAGCGCAGCCCCCGGGACTGTCTCGGGGCAGCCCTGCAGCAAAGGGATTGATGGCTCCCACCGATGCCCCCAGTGAGGGGGAGCTGGGCAGGGAGGGCTGTGACAGGCGCAGCTCCATCGCTGACCTGAAGGATCATTTCAGGCCAGGGCAGAGGGTCCCTGCTGAAGAGAGGGACCAGGGCTGCCGAGCAGCTGCTTTTTGAGTTCAGTTCCTAAGTGCTTCCATGTCGGCTCCGTCTGCTGCCCCCAAGCCCACGAGGGGCCGGGGCTGGGCTCAGCCTGGATGGGCTGCACCCATCCCTGCCTAGCCCTTGGGAACACCGGGAGTCAGGGTGTCCCTTATCCCCATGGAGCTGGCACAGCTGCAGGGAGGAAGCGCTGCTGGAAATGCCCTGTGGTGCAGATCCCCTGTCCCAGCTGGACATGGATTTGTCCATCCAGAATCCCGGCCCTGAGACAACGCGGTGACTGCAGTGATTCAGTGTCGGAGCTGGGAGGTCCCACTGCCCCTCACCCACTGCCCCTCACCCACTGCCTCCTCCTTTCTCCCCGCAGACATCGATGAGTGCAGCATCAACCGGGGTGGCTGCAAATTCGGCTGCATCAACACCCCCGGCAGCTACCAGTGTACCTGTCCCGCTGGCTGCAAGCTGCACTGGAACAAGAAGGACTGTGTGGGTACGTCAGGCCGGGAGCCACCGTGGCTGTTGGAGGAGCCGGGGGGTTTGGGATGCCAGGCTGGGGTCCCTGTGCTATGTTCTGGTACCCTCTCCTCCCTGGTTAATCCCCCCAAAGCGCTGGAGGGTGCAGGGGTCCCTCGTGGGTCTCTGGGCTGTGCCAGCCATGGGCATCCCTGATTGTCATCACCAGCTGGTGCGTGTCCCTTGGAGCTGGTGAAGTGCCTGCCAGGTTCGGTGCCACCGCGAGCCACCCTCACCTGCAACAAGATGGGCAAGAAGGACAGCTGTGCCCTTTCCTGCACCTCCAAGGCCCGATTTCTGCCAGGTACTGGTGCCAGTGCCACCACCAACATGGGCAGGGGGGTCCTCATTTTCCTGCATGTCCCAGATGGGGGGGAGAGGAGTGGCTACAAAGCCAGAGTGCAGTGGCTGACTGAGGGAGGGAGGTTGTTGCTCAGGAGGGCTCGTTGTTCAGTGTAGATCCACGGGACAGGTCCCTGGTGCAGGCAGGATCTCTATGGCAGGGTGCCGGGCATCATCCCCCCACGGCACAGCCGTGTCTCCCTGCATCACCCTGGCAGCGCCAACTCCCCTTCCTCTCTCACAGAGTCCGACAGCAGCTACACGGTGAGCTGTGGGACCCCCGTCCTGCGGCAGGGCGGCCAGCACAGACCCGCCAACAGCAGCCAGCAGTGCCTCGGTAAGGGGGCTCCTGGGGTGCCCACGGCTGCCACCAGCGGGGCTGGTCCATGCCAGGTTGCTGAGCAGCCGCCTGTTCTTTCAGAGACTGTGGCTGCGCCGGTCAAGCAGAAGGCCTCCTTCAAGATCAAGGATGCCAAGTGCCACCTGCACCCGCGGACCAAGGGCAAGCAGGAGGAGGCCGGGAAGGCCGGGGCGCAAGGTGAGGTGTGATGCTGGGGGGGTGTGGGTGCCTGTCCCCCAGCAGGGATGGGGACTGACCTGTCTCCTGTGTGCAGGTGGCTCGACACCGTGCTCTGACTGCCAGGTCACCTTCGTCAACCTCAAGTGCGACTCATCCAAGAAGGGGAAGGGGCGCCGGGCTCGCAACTCCTCCAACAAAGAGGTGACGCGCATCACGCTGGAGTTTGAGGCGGAGATCAAGCCGGAGGAGATCACAGGTGGGCACAGCACTGGCCTGCCCCGTCTTGGGTGCAGGTACAGGTGGTGGGATCAGGGACACGATACTATCCCTGTGCAGCAAGGAGAGACAAACCAGTCCTCATCTTGCACCAGACTGGGATGTGCTGGGTAGCACTTGCAACTGAGCATTTGGGGGATGGTTTTAATCCTTCTGGGCTTCCCTTTCCATCCCTCCCTTCTTACGGCATCCCTCTTTCCCCCTTTACCCCCGTTCCCCTCTGCACCGCCCAGCCAGCTGCAATCTGCACTGCCTGCGACAGAGAGTGGAGAAAAAGCTGAAGTCGGCCATCAAAGCCCTGAAGAAATCCATCAACCAGGAGCGGTTCCTGCTGCGCTTCGCAGGGATGGAGTACGAGGTGGCCCGGAAGCTGAGCGTGGCCCCGGAGCGGCAGGAGAGCTGCGGGCCGGGCCAGCAGCGCCTGGCCAGCAAGTGTGGTAAGGAGCGTGGTGGGGGGACGAGGGGACCCGGCGGTGACAGCCCCCACAGCATCACCGACGTCCCCCCCGGCTCTCAGTCAGCTGCTCGCAGGGAACCTATTACCACGGGCAGACGGAGCAGTGCGTGCCCTGCCCCCCCGGCACCTACCAGGAGAAGGAGGGGCAGCTCTCCTGTGACCTGTGTCCCCGCGGTGACACCTTCGGACCCGTAGGAGCCACCAACATCACCGGCTGCACCGGTAAGGATGGCACAGGGTGTGGCTCGAGGCACACTCAGGGGATGTCCAGGGCTGCAACCTCAACCCTTAGCCAGCAGACAGGAAAGCCTTGAGCATCTCCAGGGCTCACAGAAGTTGCTGGTTTGGGTGTTTATCATTTAGAGGGGACCCTGGGAAGGGCAGCACTTGCTCTGGTTATACTGGTGCTGCCAAGGCTGAGGGGGAAGAGGATCTGGGTATGGAGCAGAAGAGCCCTGGGCATGTAGGGTGCCAGGACTGAACAATGCCTGTGCCTGCAGGTCAGTGTCCCCCTGGCCAGCACTCTGCTGATGGCTTCAAGCCCTGCCAGCCGTGTCCCCGTGGGTCCTACCAGCCCGAGGTGGGACGGGCACTCTGCTTCCCCTGCGGCGGGGGGCTGACCACCCGCCATGAGGGAGCCCTCTCCTTCCAAGACTGCGACACCAAAGGTAGGTCAGAACCGGTCCCCAGAAAGAGGCCACCCAGCAGGGCTGTGCCAGCAGCTGACACAGCCCCCCGTGCTCCCTGACCCCCCAGTGCAGTGCTCCCCCGGGCACTACTACAACACGAGCGTCCATCGCTGCATCCGCTGCGCCGTGGGCACCTACCAGCCCGATTTCCGGCAGAATTACTGCATCTCCTGCCCTGGCAACACCACCACCGACTTCGACGGCTCCACCTCTGTGTCCCAGTGCAAAAGTAGGCGAGCTGGGGTGCAACAGAAGGGGGGGAACAGGTGTGGGGTCCTCCTTCAAAAGTATTTAAAAATCCTGTAAAGTAGAGTTTGGGGTCATTTCGGTGCTTTGTGCATGCGGGCAGGCATGGGGGGTTGCCTAATGGAACACTGCCCCTCTTGCCCAGTAAACTACCCCCAGGGGAACACTCCCCCCGCAGTGCCCCCATGCCACGGGTTCCCAGTTGAACCGGCCTCCCTGCCTTGCAGACCGGCAGTGTGGAGGGGAGCTGGGTGAGTACACGGGCTACATTGAGTCCCCCAACTACCCGGGGAATTACCCTGCCAACATCGAGTGCACCTGGAACATCAACCCCCCGCCCAAGCGCAAGATCCTCATCGTGGTGCCGGAGATCTTCCTCCCTTCCGAGGACGAGTGTGGCGATGTCCTGGTCATGCGGAAAAACTGTAGGTAACCGAGCGGGCCGCGGCGCTCAGGGGAGGAGCTGGGGGAGAAAAAGGTTGGGGTTTGGCAGAGCTGCCTTGTGCAAAGGGAGAAAGCTGCATTCCTGGGCAGCAGGAGGGGAATTTTGGGAATAGGGTGAGTGGGGAGATAAGCATCACCCTGCCGTCTGTGTGTCTTACTGGACCTCAGGGGGATGTGCAGGGGCTGGGCTGCACACCTGGGCCTCAGCATTCATTTTGGGGGTAAAAAGCCCCATTTGGTGCTTTCCAGAGCAAGGAAGTAATAACAACATCCCTGGTTTGTAACATGAGGGTTAGGGGGGCTCAGCCTTGCCCAGCACAGACAATTCCCATCCCTGGTGCCACCCTTAACCCAGTAAGGCTGGGGGTAGTTCTGCTATGGGCAACCATCATCCCGTGTCCCCTTGCTGTTCCCTGCAGCCTCCCCATCCTCCATCACCACCTATGAGACCTGCCAGACCTACGAGAGGCCCATCGCCTTCACCGCCCGCTCGCGGAAGCTCTGGATCAACTTCAAAACCAGTGAAGCCAACAGTGCCCGTGGCTTCCAGATCCCCTATGTCACCTACGACGGTGAGCGCGGGGCGCAGGGACACACCATCCCAGCATGCTGATCCGTCTCCCCACCACAGTTTGGGACCCAGGTCACCCCCAGTTCACACCTCCTGTGTGTTTGGGGGGAGTGGTCTGAAGGATGGAGACCAGAGGTTTGGGGACAAGTGGCAGCTCATGCCCTAACTGTGTTTTTTGGCAGAGGACTACGAGCAACTGGTGGAGGACATCGTGCGGGATGGAAGGCTCTACGCCTCCGAGAACCACCAGGAGATCCTCAAGGTTAGTGTGTGCCCCCAGGTCTGTGTTACCCAGCGCTGTGGGGGATGCAGGAGCATCCTTCCCTTTGGGGGTGCCTCCTGCTCTCCTTGCACTTGGGGCTTCAGTTCAGGGGAGCACAGGGGGAACGCTGAACCTCCCGCTGGCTCGGCTTCCCTGCAGGACAAGAAGCTCATCAAAGCTTTCTTCGACGTGCTGGCGCACCCCCAGAACTACTTCAAGTACACGGAGAAGCACAAAGAGATGCTGCCCCGCTCCTTCATCAAACTCCTGCGCTCCAAAGTCTCCAGCTTCCTCCGGCCTTACAAATAGCCCCCCGCGCCCCCGCCGCCCCGGGCCACCCCGCAGCCAAGGAAACCCTCTTCTCCCTTCCTTCTCCTTTCTGATTTTTCCTTCCTCTGCCTGGCTCCGGCAGGATCGCCACTGCTCGCCCCGCAGACGTCCCCCCGCGGTTCCCCTGCCGCTCCCTGCAGAGCTGTGCTCCCAGCCGGGGGCACGCTCAGGTCTCATCCAGCGGCGGTGAAGCCGCTCCCCTCTTCCGAAGCAGCTTCTTCGAAGGTTTTAGGAAACTGAAGTACTGGTCCTTTCGCTGTCCTCTGTCCTCCCTTTGGTTTCCTTTAAGCCGGGTCTGTCTCCGTTCCCTGGTGCCACCAGCAGCCCAGGACAGTGTGGGGGGCCCTTGTCTCTGCAGCCCCCGGGGCTGGCGCCGGCTGCGGCCCCGCGGAGCCCTCGCAGAGGAGCGCAGGAGGTGACGCCGTGTCCACCGCAGCGCCGGGCCCCGGCTACCGGCGCTGCTTTGCAGAGGTCGGGGGGAAGAGAACTGACAAAGCCGACTTGATTAAAAAGGAAATGCAAAGGAGAGATGGCAAAGCCCACCAGCGCGGCACCGTGGTGGCTCTGTCCCGCTGGAGAGCCGCGCTGGTGCTGGGAGGGAAGCGCAGCCAAGCCACGTTCCCGGAGAACAATGTCTGGCTGCACGGGAGAAAACAGGGAGCAAAGGAGAAGGACTTTCAGCCGGGTTCGATTTTTTTTCTTCCCCCCCCCCACCCCAGACACTTGTGCCAAGAAACCAGACTTTCTTACAAGCTCTGCCAAAGAGTAACTCGGAAAAGCAAGCTTTGAGAAGAGCAGGAGTTAATGTTTGTGCACTAGGATATCCTCCTTTCTACCTTTTTCATATGTATTAAGTGCAATCATTTGAGTCTTCCTTATATTATTTAGAGGGAAGTTGTTTTGTTTTCTACTAGAAACGACAATATTTATAACTGCCTGAGAAATGAGAATGTGTGTTTGCAAGAAAACAAAAACCACCCACCCAGAGCAAGCCGGGCCCTGGGCTGCGCTGACCAGCGCGATGGCATCTTCAGGCCTTTTCTGCCACGTTTGTCCCCGATAAAAGCCCCTGTCTGGGGGGAGATGGTGCCTCTCCTGCTCGGCGCAATGGGGTGAGTTTTTGCAGGGAGTTGGAGGCGTCTTGGTCCGTCCATGGGGGATGGAGTTGGTCCTTTCGGACTGATCCGCCACAGTTTGGGCGTTGTTGAAGCCCCATTCCGAGGGGGATCAAAACTCGGCCGTGTCACCTGCTTGTTGCAAACAGATTTGCTTCCCTGCAGGGGCTCGGGGGTGAGCCAACAGCTGCTGAGGCCGGCTCTGGGAGGAGAGGGGAGCTGACCCTCCACTCCCCTGGGTACAGCGATCCCCCCGGCAGAGCCACCCTCATGGACCTGGGGAGGTTTTGTGCTTCTGAGTCCCACCAGGCATTTTTGGCCCCATCCCTCTGCGTGTTCTCACCCTGCAGCAATGCCGTGGGAGCCCTTCCCCAGCGAGTGGGGTGCAGATCCCGGGGAAGACCCGTCCTGCCACCTCCTGTTCACTGCATCTGCCTCCCCCCAGACAGGCTCAGCTGGGGACAATGGCCAGGCGGACACCACTGGTGGGTTTGTCCCCCCAACATCTTCATGTGGACAGACAGGACTCCCAGGGACAGGCAACTGCTGCCACCACTCCTCCTCCTCCTCCTCCTCCTCCTCCTCCTCCTCCCCAAGCCTGTCTACTATTCCAGCCCTGCCACCAGTTCTCAGCTGTTGTCCTCCCCACACCTTCATCCCCATCTTCATCCTCTCAAAGACCTGGAGCTGCTGGGACTAAACATGATCGATTTGCCTATAGCTCTGCCAGTGGCAGGTCTCTTCTCATCCCTGTCCCCACTTGTCGCTCGCTGTTCCTTTGCCCACACCTGAGCCCAGCCCTGCTTTTAACAAACCAATTATTTATTGCTCTGCGTGTCCCACTGGGTCCATCTTTCCTGCATCTGGGGGAAGCAGCTGCTCGCCCCTGTTTTCTCCCCTTGATTCACACTGCTCCAGCACCCCAAGAGCTTCTCCTGGGCTCTATGAGGGGCTGCGGGCGGGCTGAGCACTGGCACAGGGGCTGAGGTTTGTCCCCAGGATGCGTCAGTTGGAAAAGTCTGTCCTGATTCATCCCAGCTGTGGATTTTCCCCTCCTGCCGCCGGCTCCCAGCCTAATTGGAATCTCCACGTCTGTGGGTTGAGCTGTTTGTCACTTGGTCGCTGTCTGAAAGCAGCTGCTTTAATGCACAAAAGCTGCTGTAGGGATCTGGAGGGGTTTTGTGGCTCTGGGACAGTGGCGTGGGCCAGTGACCTTTGAAAGGGTCCTTCGTATTTAGAAGGGAAAAAAAAAACCAAACAGCAAAAATAAAATCAGCCCAGGAATGACCAGCCCTGCTGTGGTGCCCTGGAGTACCACAGCCCCTCATGCCCACCAGAGAGTTCATTAACTGATTAACTCTGGCTGATCTAATGTCAGGTCACTGTCCAGCTGCCTTTGTGGGGCATCAGGGCTTTGGGGTGTCCTGGCTGTCACCCTTGTCACCACACTGGCCACCTCTGCTTCCTCAAAGCAGTTGTGGAAGGATGAGGTGGGCAGCACATCCTCCTGGAACGGCCAAAAGCACCTGGTCATAGCGCTTCCCCCTTCTCCTTTCTGCAAATAGCTCCAAAAAGCCCCAAAAATTCCACGGGGCCCCTGGAGCCACCCACCCCACAGCAGCCCAGCCCCACTCCCCACCCACTGCCACCTCAGAATGGGTTTGAAAGGCTGAAACCCACATCAGCCACCTCGGGGATCAAGGTTTTGAAGCCGTCAAGAGAAATGAGGGTTGTTGGGGTTTTGGGTTGTTATTTTTTTTTCATGTTGGAGTATTTATATCTGCCTTTTGCAGCGGGCCAGGACTTGCCATCTCCGGCAGAAACTATTAAAGTGATGAGCAAGATGTAGTTCATGAAGTTATTTGCACTTGATTAAAAGAAAAAAAATTTGTTATTTGAACTTTGTAAAAAGAAATGTTTGCATTTTGTATTGTCTTTTTTTAATTATTAAATGGAATTTCTTGGTGTTGTGTTGATCTTTCAAAAATTTGCTCTGATGCTTATTTTAAAGGTTTCTAACAGCAGGATCCAGAGCTATTTTCATTGTTTTGTTCCCTCAGATGCTAACATCCTTTTCCAGGGCCCAAAGTATTTTTTCCCCTCCCAGAAGCTTAAACCCTGCACTTCGCTAAGCTCTCCAGTCCCTCACAATGTATTTATTTACGCACATTAATTAGACGCAACAAATTTCATTTTTAGCCCAGAACACGGAGTTAGACAGACTGGCTCGGAGGGAAGAGGGGATGGAGAACACCCTCCACCTCAGCCCCAACCTCCCTGCTGGGCTGCAGCTCTGTCCTTCAGCTCCCCTGGACATTCGGACAATGCTCAAGCCCTCGGGAGCTGCACCTGGGCAGGTGTGGGCTGGTGAGGGGCACTTGCATGTAAAGGCTTCTGCTGCCCCTCACCAGCCCTCCCAGAGCAGGGCTGGGCTCTGCAGCAGGACTCAGGTGAGCTCTGTACCAGGTAAGGGTCCTCTCTGTGGGCACAGGAAGATCTGGGGGCCACAGCCCAGCTGCTGAACCTGCACCTGCTGGGACACCTCTGCTCTGGGGAGAGTGGAGTCCTTCCCCCTCCCTCTCTGAATGCAGGGGGGATGAGGCCCCTTCCCTCAAAAGCTCCAAAACTCCCACTTGGAATTCACATCTCTATTAACACAGCATCTGAGGCCTTCCTCACCAGGAGGAAGCAAGGAGCTTTTTGGCAAACCCTCCCCAAGGAGCTCTGGAGGAACAGAAGCACACACAGCTGTGGGTGTCTGCAGAGTTTATTGCTGCCCCTCCTTAGTAGAGGCGCTGGGGTTTCCCCATGGTGCTCTTGATGTACAGAGCTCGCACGTTCTGCCAGTTCTTCTTCAGCAGGGACACCAGGAAGTTGATGGCCAGGTGGATGTTGTAGACAAGCTCATCCTCTGTCATCTTCACGTGACCGACAGCCACAGCCAGGCAGAGCACCTGGGGACAGACACAGGTACAGCTTTCACAGGCAAAGCAAAGGTGACAGGAGCACCAGTGCTGGCCCACTCATCGGTGTGTTGGGCTGTCCCACAGCCTGGGCACCGGGCATGGCTTCCCCAGCCCACCCACAGGCTCCTCCACCCGGCCTGAGGCTCCCTGTGCCTGTAGCACCTGGATGCCACCTCTAACACATGCAGAGGTGACCGGGTGAGGTGGGAGCACAGCTGCCTCCCAGAGATGGGGTACCAGGAAGGAGCCGTGGCACACTGCAGAACTGGCACTGGAGCACGCCTCGGGGTCACCCCTGCTCCCACCAGCCCACACCAGCTTCACTTTCTGCCTCTGGTACCAGCGCCCAGCCCTCTCTCTCTGCACTGTGACAAAGTCCAAGCCTCCTCCCACCCAGCCTTCCTGAGCAGCTTGGAAGTCAACGCTTCCCACAGGCTGGAGGCAAAAGGATTTATGAGTAAGCCAACAGGCCGAGTGTCAGGACATCATTAGCTCAGCTATTTTAAAATGCTCAAGCATTTGCAAACCCTCACATCTGCTGTGTCCTCCCAGCTGTGCCCCCAGGACTCACATTTGGCCCACTGACACAGGGTTAGGATGCCTGAACAGGGTTATTTTGGTTTGAGGGAGTCAGCTCGCCTCAACAGCAAGAGCAGATCCCTGCAGAGCTGCTCCCAAGTACACTTGGACAGAGTCAAGTCCCAGACTCACCCCCAGCAAAGCCCCACTCACGCTCAGCCCCCCAGGGACATTCTTGGCCAGGTCCCACCTCATGAGCATCATCCAAATGCTGGGAGAAGCATTAATTACACTGGACTGTGCTCAGCACTGAAACTTCCAATCATCTCCTCATCATTTGCTCCAAGATCTGTGAACCACAGTTAAGCTATGCCTCCTTTCTGGCTGGCCACGGAACACTCCGGGTACCATCTCCCCTTGCTGGAGGAACCCAGCCACAGCTCAGAGAACGCTCGAGGGACACCTACAGCCCAACCCAGAGATGGCAGAGACAGGGAACAACCCCCTGGTCCACAACCTAAAGCCATGTTTTACCTTCTTCATCTGAAACTTGATGGTCGATTTGACCTCATCCACCTTGGCCACCAGGTTCTCGTTGTGGGTGAGCAGAGAAGGGAATTTCCCGGCTTTGTTCAGGCCCGGGCCCAGGATTCGAGGAATTTGCTTGATCAAGGACTCGGAAGCCAGGAAGGCATCATACTTCTTAGCTGCAAGGAGAGAACCAGGGAGGTAAGGACGGACTCTGTTCCCACACTGAGCTCCCCATGAAAGACTCAGCTGAGAACAACTCCACTTCCCCCAGTAGACAATTCCAACGTTCCCTGGGTCCCACCTGAACTCGAGCTGGTTTTGCCAACTATCTTTGAGGAATGATTGTCACAGCAGCGAGGCCCCAGCCCCACTCAGCACAGTGACTCCAAATGACAGCTTGTTCCCTGAAGGAACTGTCCTTTGCTGAGCCCCAGAAGACACTGAACTCCAAGCTCTGCCACAGCCTGTGCACACCAGGATGAATGGGACAGATGATCCACCCAGGAGAGGCTTAGCCAACAATCACAGTCATTTCCTAACTGCGCATAGTTCCACGGCTGATTATGGATTGAGGGACAAGTTCCTGTCTGAGGAACATCCCAAAAGGACTCTGGAGCTCTCAGGGAGGGAAGGATTTTCTCTCTGACCAAGACAAAATGAACGAATTTCACTCTGTTCACGTAAGAACTGCAGGACTAAAGCACACTCTTGCTTCTAGTGTTTCATGGCTTTTGCTGCCCTCCAGCTCCCCAACCAGGAAACTGAGTGACACAGCAAAGGGGAAACTGTTGGAGACAGGGACATTTTCCTGTCTCTCCCTTTCTTGGGCAACCAGCCCCATTCCTGCAGTACTGACCTGTCAGACCTGCACTGGAAACAGCCTGGTGGCTTTTCTGAGCAGATTTTGGTACTGGGGATAACAATGCTCAGCTTTCTACCCCTGCAACTAACCATGACATGGAAATCTAAGCCCAGGGGAAAGCCTTATGAACACTCACCCAGCTTCTTCACCAGCTTCTTGTTTTTGTTGAGTTTCTTCAGAGCTTCTATATCCATGTGAGGGATATCGACTGCTTTGGCCTCATCGCAGTGCTGCTGGTCCCCCAGCAGGCAGACCGAGAATTTGGGCCGTGGCGTCGACTTCAGCCTGGGGAAGGAAGGAAGGAAGGTCCGAGTCAGTGACCGGCCAGCACCACTCACGTGTCCATGGAGCCAGCACGGAGACACCTTACCACAGCACGGGGCATCCTGCACAGCCGCTCACCTGCCGTCCCCAGCAGGCCGGTGGGGACAGCCCGGGGACTGCCGCACCTCCCCTCATGTTTTAAGACCCAGGGTGAGGGTCCGTCCAGCCGCTCCCACTGGGCCGGGGCGCGCTGGACTCCCCAAGCGGTTCGGCGCCGCGGCGGCCCCGAGCAGGGCCGGGCAGGGCCGAAGGCTGGGTAGGAGCGAGAGGATGGCGAACCTGACGGTACCGGAGAACCGCTTGTCCTTCTGCGGGTCATAGTTCTTGAGGCTGATCTGCAGCTCCACCGTCTCCACGAACCTGCGGGAGGCACCGAGTGAGGCCCGGCCGGGAGTGAAGGGGAGGGGAAGGCCGAGGCCGGGGGTGACACGCCCGGTCCCGCCGTGTCTGCGGCTCTTACTTGCGCTTCTTGGCACGGCTGCCGTGCAGCACCTCCTTCACCGCCTCGTACAGGGTGTCCCGGGACACTTTGCTGCTGCGGGGGGAAACGGCGGCGCGGGCTCAGGGCCGGCCCCGTCCAGGACGCGGCCCCGAGCCCGCCCCGGTCCCCGTGCGTTCCCCCCGCGATCGACCCCGTTGGCGCGCCCTGCCGGCCGCCCGGACGACCCCGCGGCCTCCACCGGGGGCGGATAGTGGCTCGTGGGGCGGATGGCGGCGGATGGCGCGGACAGGCCTGACCCACCTCATGGCTGCGGCTGCTCGGACCGAAGGGGCGGGCACGCCTCCAGCGAGCTATAAATAGGGGCGAGATCTCGCGAGGAGCGAGCGCGCGGCGCCATATTGGGAGCGGCAGCGGGCGGCACCACGGGGTCGCCATGCTGGGAGCGGCGGGGAGAGGTGTGGGGGGACTTCCCTCGGCGGGCGGCCTGTCTGCATCTCCCTCCTTGTTACACAAACAACCAGGATCTCTTTGCCCCCTGTCTCGGGCCATGAGGACAGAAGTTCCTGCATTCGCTTCACAGCGTATCCCAGGAGCCCCGGGCTCGCCTCGGCAGCCGTCGGGAAGGAGAGGGGACGCGTGACGAGGTGCCGGGCCAGGCTGGACGCGGGCGGCAGCGCTGTCCCTCCCTGCCGCTGGGCAGGCACCGCCGGCAGCCCCGGCCGGGCAGGGCGAGGGAAAGCGGTGCCGTGTGGCTTCAGTGTTGGCACCGCGCATGCGCCGCCGGCTGCGCCCCCGCACATCGGCCACTCGGCGGCGCGCGCTCCCCGGCCGGGCCCGGCCCGCCCCGCGC